>CM070683.1:39242571-39458582 GCA_036346265.1 Melocanna baccifera
CTAGATCACTAGTATGCTTAAATAGTGTCGACATCTTTTTTTTCTCTCTTTCCTTTCCGGATAATTCATTGATTGTTTCTTTTGATATTTTAGGGCATTGCTGTCCCTCAACTGAAAAGTTGTGATAGTTTCCTTTCCTATTAATATCATGCTCTTGTACTTACATGTTCTGACTATGGAAATTATAGGAGCATGAGACATACGCTTGCTTCTGCAATACTTGGTCTGCTTGCCGCTCGCATAATTTATGAAAATGCGGATTTGCCCCTTCCTCCTACCAATCCAACTGCTTTAAGGCGGGAAGCGGATTCTTTGCTGGAACCTCCCTTAGATGTCCTGCTTAATCGCCCAGGTGGAAGTCTTTTTCAGAGGCTTTTATGTGTTCTCCATGCACTGCTAGGCAACTGCAAACCAAGTTGGCTGAAGTCGAAGTCAGTCTATAAGTCAAGTGTTGGAACTCGAGATATCCCTGCATTTGACAATGAAGCAGCTGAGGGCTTGCAGGTCAGTTCAATGCTTAAATTAATAAATGCCATTACTTTTTTGGGTGGTAAGAAAAAAACTTCTGCATCATCTGCAGAAATGTTCCTTTTCCTTTATATATTATCTTATGCTACAAGTTGTTGACAAACTTCCAGAGTAGTTCTTTTTTTACTCTTCTGCTCTCATGTTAAATTTCTTTGGTAGTCTGCATTGGATCACATGGAGTTGCCCAGAACAATCAGGCGAAGGATCCAAGCTGCTATGCCAATTCTCCCACCATCTCACCACCCTTCCATACCATGTCAACCTCCTCAGTTGTCCTTGGCTGCATTGTCACCGCTCCAGAGCGGTACATCTACTGCAGGGTCTCAACAGAGAAGTGCTTCTCTCAGTTGGGTTAATAATATTTCAAGTAGAAGCAAAGCAGCATTGCCTTCACAAGATCCTGAGATGGAGGTAGATCCGTGGACCTTGCTCGAAGATGGTACGAGTTGCCCCTCCACATCATCAGGAAGCAATGGCACCAGTGGCATCGCTGGTGATCATGCTAATCTAAAAGCACAAAGCTGGCTCAAGGGTGCTGTGAGGGTGAGGAGGACAGAACTGACCTTCATTGGGTCTCTTGATGATGATAGCTGACGCATGTACAGTTAATTCGGGGAACTGAAGGTGAGGATGATTCAGTTTCAGACGAGATCAGGCTCAATTGGTGGCAACCAGCGTTTTGGGCATTTAACATCGCCGCTGGATAATTCTTTTAGAGGGGGTGTTGTACAACAAAGCTGAAATTGTGGGCGGCCTTATGACGCATGTATATAATATAACATTATTGATCCGTTCCTTCATCAAGCATGGCCCTGTGCAGCTTGTTCGAAATCAGGAAGATATCCAGTAGCTGATAAGCCGGAAGGCATGTATTTGTTCTGTTGGACGTATATTCTTTGATGTAATGGTTGGTGCAGTTCGCCCCAGCTGTAACTGAGGTTGTTTGGCCTATTGAAGCTGGGTAGATGGTGGCTGGGCTCGTGGAAGTAGCTAGCTGCCCTGTAAAATACTAAACATGTGGGAGTGGTCAGGTGGTGGTATTTTTGTTCCGGACCTGTCTGCTGTTAAAAATCCATACGTGTTTTTCCTCGAAGCAAATCAAGGTGTCAAGCCTCCCGTGCCCTGTGTCAGACTGCAGAGGAATTGGGCTCGGATTCAGAGATTGGAAGCGCTGGCGTCTGGATGGATGGACTGGATGCCTTGTTACCCTTTTGTTTAGTGGTATCAAGCGGTCCATAATGGTTCCGTTACTATTTACTGTAATTTGCCGATACTATTCACTGTAATGTTGAGAACGCTGTGGACTGACCGGCTGTAATGCTCTAACACCAATTTGTCAGACCCAGGTGAAATGGGGATTGGAATTAATCGATCAATCTTTGATCTGGAGCTGTTCTTGAGTAGTGAAGGTTGGGGGACAAGTTCCTCTGTAAAATCCCCAAACTAGCTCGGGAAGGCTTGGATCCGAAGTGGGTTGGCGTAGATCGATATCTCGCAGTGAGGGTTTGTGAGGATTCCATTATCTCCCTGTAAAATTCCGGATCTGTGAGAGATGATGATCAGATTTAGAAGAGAGATGCCAAAGGGTGGAAAGGCTATGGAGGAGGAGCTGGGATCTAATCTGATGGGCGATATGAAGGAGATTAATCGGATCCAGTAGCAGGTTGAGGAGAACTCCTCCAACATGGAGGATCAATTGAGCCGGTTGCAGGATTAGATGTTAAGGATACTTTTTAGAGTACTTCATTCAGGATTGAAGAGTTACATTAAAATTCCTTTGAAGTCCCTATCACCCAGTAATTTGGTGGAAGCTTACGCCCATGCGAGGAATTATCACAATACAAAAAGGTTCAGAATTGGAACCCAGGATCGGTTAACAAGGGACGCACAGTAGGGGGACATTTCACCAAAGATCAGACTGCCGGATTGAAGGAGGAAGGTAGCGATAAGACTGCGGCGTCAAGCAGCAATAGATGGAATGGAGGCAAATGTTACAAGTGTCAAGAGCCGTGGACACCGGGCCATAGTAACATTTGCAAGTTCAAAAGGCAAATGATACATGTGATCACGGTTGAAGATGAAGGGGAAGAGGATATGGATGTTGAGCACACAGCAACTGAATTTTGTACTCCACCTACGAGTCCTGAGCATATGTTTGAAGTTAAACTGGATATCCAAATATCTATGCATGTCGTCACAGGAGCAAGCTCAGGAGCTCAACATTTACATGCTTTAAATGGTTTATGTAAACAAAAATCATTGCAATGTAAGGTGTACTAGTCAAGTTCTCTCTTTAATAGTTAGCTATTATTTTAAAACTACTAAAACCAAAAAAAATGCAAGGATTTTTTTTAAATAATACATTCTTTTTATTAAGAAAAATGTATTATTTACTAAAATAAAAAATATAACCTGAAAACTTTATCGCCAGTTCACGAATTGAATTGATGTCTATCGTCGATTGGCGACTCAGACTTATAGACTACCACGCAAACTTGTACGTAGAACTATGGTCATTTCAAATGGTGATAATCTGTAGTCATTTGGAATGGTGGCAATAGGTTATTTATGTAATTTTTTAATGATGATGTATTCATGTAATATTAATAAAAAGTATTATTTAAAAAATCATCACTTAGATGGCTGCTGCACTGCCGCTGATGAATCACATAATAGCAAGAAGACGAAAAGGGAAAGGCACGGCGAAGCTAGCAAGAAAAGGAAAACAAGGACAAAACAAAAGCAGCTAAAGACAACGAGGGAGACAAACTAAAGGGTGGCGAAAGCAATAGCGGGCGACTCCTCAAGTGTACGTACGTGTATCATTCCTGAGCAGTGTGTGCGTTGGTGTTGAAGAGATAACCAAACATTCCTGATTTTGCTTTGAGCTTCTGCCATGCGGAGTACAGGATCACTTGTCTCCGGGAGGAGTCAAACTGGCTTCTTCCAGACTCTAAAAATTTATTTGTCCGATAAAATATCGCTCCAATAAATAATAAGTCCATCAAAGTGTTGCAGTAGAACAATAATTAGAGGCGGAACATAACATTACATGAAAATAGCCACGCAGGGCTAAAATTTAATACAAGATATCCCAAGGGTGCTATTAGCTCCCTAATTATCCCAAGCACCATATGAAGGATCCACCTCATACGGTTTATTTTCATAAGCATCCCCTTTCTCCTAATAGAATTCCCGTGGGAAGGCATCATACACCCCAAATGAAGACCCAAGCTGACCATCATTTAAAGAAAGAAGGATAATACTAAGAGTGAGTACAGAGTACTCAGCAAGTGTTATTAACAAAATACACTGTATGCTCATAGGCTAACATTTTCTGAAACATCTATTCTCATTCTCTTCCTCATTTTCTTTCTCATTCTCATGACTTATAGAAATTAAATGTTTTTAGGTTATAAAAGAATTTTAAATTATTAATTTAGAAATCTACTGAACACTTGTATAGTGGATAAAAACCTTCGCTGGTTCCGTGGTCTCCAGTCCAAGAGATAGATATGAATTTATGATTTATATAGCACTGCATATGCTTGTAACACTTTACTCATAGTCACTTTGATTCTTATAACGAGTAGATCTTCGCATTTCTTTAGATGTGATGGCCAAACCAGAGCGCATAACTCTTATCGTTATATCAGTATACTGTACCTTCACCCGACAAACATATAAGTGTCGGCCTGAGGCGGTTTCTCATCTTCATCTGCCACCCTCTTAATTGTAAGACTGTCGTTGGCCAAGCTTATCTCTTATGACTCAACGTCCAATTGAGATCTCACCCGACAGTCTCCACGCTAATATATGCACTCTGCGTCCCCACTTCTGGGCTTTCAACTTGTTCTGGGTTTTTGTGGCTTTGGATCGCCCACTTCTGGACTCTATACCAGTTCTAGATTCTTCCTGGATTCCCCACTCTCGGGCTCTATATCGGCTCTGGGTTTCTCCACCTAGTTATACTACTTACCATGTGGGGAGTATAATATCCTTGATAGAGTTACCAATTTTGCCCGCCTTTAGACGAAATAATGGTTGATACGACTTATACGATCTATTACACAAGTGAAATTTGTATAACCTTAGATTTTTATCTCTATGCAAAGGGTCTCAACACTACCCTTTATCTCCTGTCAAAGGCACCCTCTGCCCAACCTTTTATTTACTGGTATGATAGTGGCTTCTTTAACTGCAAACCTTTTTTTTTCTAAATGCAGCCGAACTGCTCCATCGGTTGAGACAGTTATACTTCATTTCTTTCATTTGACATTCATCCGATTTAAACATGATTTTAAATTTTCATGCAGGGTGATATTAATTTAATAGTTAAATACTGGTTTTATTGAATATAATTTGGTCATATGATCAAAGGTATGTTTGCCTGAGTTTAGATCGAATTTCTGGGTCCCAAGGTTACTATGATAAAATTCGCTCTCCAATCCTAGTTCCTTTCCTGTAGTTAGTACGCGCATGATGTTTTAATTTACCGGTACCAAAGAAAATAAACAAATAGGTAAATAATTAAATAAATTATACTAAGGCTTCCCCATGTGATCCCTAAAATTTATTTTACTCATTTGCCGATTTTTATGACTCGTATGCTATTTAAATCTTCTCATACAATTTTAATCGCTACACATAATTTATTTAATCGCATATAGTTTCAAAATCTTCTGATGGCTATTAATTTATTTTAATAATTCTAAATAATTATTAATGGGTTTCTATAATTTATATATGACTAATAAAATTAACTATGTATTTACATATACAACAGAGTGATTTAAACGATAATATACCAATTTAATCAGTAAGCGCAAAATTTTAATCTAATGATGGTGCTAAATTGATTTTTAATAATCATAAATATTCATTGGTGGCATATTGCAATCTAACATGATTAGCAAGATTTTATTGAGTAATTTAGCGTACAATGGAATTAAAGATCTGCGAGGAAAAATCTTTATTGAGCGCGATCTTATTCTCTTTCCTCTCTTCCCCGGTTTTTTCTTTCTTTCTTTCTCCTCGTCTGGCCGAACCATCCTGGCCATTCGGTTTCTCCTTCTCTCCTTCTTCCCCAAGTTCTGCACTGTATCTGGCTCCACATAGCTGCTACCCCTTGCGCCTCCCCTGCCTCCGGCTATTGCACCGCCGCCCCTGGCCCGGTTCTCCGTGCCGCACCGCCGCCCGAGTTCCCCTCGCTCCGGCCATGGCCGCCTCTCGGCTCTCCATGCGCCGGCTCGGCTCCTCACCGCCGACGCTGACCTCTATGCCCGAGCTCCTTCAGTGGCTCCTCCTCTTTAGCTCTTTGTCTAGTTCTACTTCCTCTGTTACTTGATTTACTAAGTTTACTTTATGGTTTCGATTTGGAGATGGCGACTTGGCCCCTCGGTGTACCCTTTCCCTTTCTACTACCTTCTTACTAGTGTATGTGCATGGTTTGTGATGGATGATGATGCTACCGGTGAATGCTGGAGAGGTGCTCTGATGATGGCATTGTGCTCGCTGTGTCGTCCTGAAAATGAAAATGAGATTGTGGGCTACCTCTGTCGGTTCGATTTGGGCTACGGCGGTCGCTTTCCTTGTCGGTTGTGCAGATTTTTGCTTGTGGAAGCTCCTCCTCCTCCTGTGGCATTGCTTGCTCCTTGATCCATGCTAGCTTGTCTTGCTCTTTTGCTTTGCGGTGACCCACCCTACAGGTGTAGTGGTAGCCACTGTGAATATTGGCTTCTCCGGAGCTCTGCTTCGAGTGAATATTTTTCTCTTTCCTTTGGTCGGCTCGTCCTGGCCTCATCTCTTCGTTGTGCTCACCTCTATTTTCTTTCACAGTGGCTACTACGTCGTGGGAGTTGAATCTAGATATTTGTTTGTGTTTTTGACTGGAAAATGGACTTCGGTTTGTTTTAACGTCAGACGAGGAAACCTACGGCTGCAAGAAGTGCTAACTGGCTCTGGACGGTCTAGTGTTTCCATGAGCAAAATACCCATCTTGATTATTAATCTAGGTTTCCTATCTTTTAATTTCTTCTCTTATTCCGTCTTTTTGGTACATCTATACTCGCTTTTCTCGCAAATGAAACTACGGTTTATTTCATAAATCCGGCGAGTTGTAAATATTGTATGAAATGAGATGCATGTAATTTAATATCCGTAGCTTTTGAATAGATGCAAATGTGTGTGAAATGCTAGTGATGTAATTTAATTTGTATACTAGTTGAACTGATGACAATGGAATGTAATAAACGCTGAATTCGATGTATGATGCAATTTATATTCATTTGATTTGTCGTCTTTTATTCAAGTTAAAATTGCTATGCAATTGTTGGAAGTCTAACAACTGTGCCCACGACGTGAAGTTGGCGGCTAATTACTGTTGTCAACCTGCGGTTAGTCGATTAGATTGGTTCTAGAAACGCGGGGCGTTACAGATGGGAACCCTTCTTCGGCTTAGCTAATAAAAAGTCTGCCACCCAACTGTAGAAGAACACAACCTTGTCGGCAGGAGAACACAACTCGCACGCAGTCTAGCTTTCAACCGTCCGCTCAGAAAAAGGGCACCATCCAAATTTGATATTTGTGCTGCAGAGTATATTGTTGTCCAATTTCGCGGTTGTTTATAGGGTTAATTAGATACATAATATGCCACTATAAAGTTTGAAATTCAAAATGTCACTCTAGAGTTGCATTGCTATGAGATATGCCATTATCAATTTTTTTTTTACCAAATTGCCCCCTCCTCCTTCCTCCTCCTTACCTTCATCCTTCTATCCAATCCACCCATAGCTGCAGCCGCTACTCGCCACCACCGAGCTACAGCCACTCCTCCTCGCATGTTGTTGCTCGGCACCATCGAGCTTCGTCCGCTAATGCTCGTCATTGGACGTCGCCTCGCCGATCTCTAGTTGTCGCTGCTCCTCGTCGTCACCATGGATAGACGCCTCCTTGAACTCTCCAGCCGCTACTTGCCATGGCCAGTAGCCTCCCTAAGCACTCCAGTTGCAGCTGCTCGCCATAGGCCGCCGCCTCGCTGAGCCCCAGCCGCAGCTTGGGATGTGGACAGCGGTGGTGACGACGAGGTGGCATAGGATGCAGATGGCGGTGGATCTACAGTGGCGTGGTGAAGTATAGTGGTGGTGATTGGGATGGCGAAAGGCGAGACAACTTGAAGGATAGACAGAAGGAAGGGGGATCAGAAGAACTGAAGAGGGTAGGAGGAAGAAGGTACGAGGGCATTTAGGGGGTGATCGGAATAGCGATGGCTTTTAGTTTTTTGCTGAAAAAACACTGTAGCTAAGTTGGTTTATTGGGTATAATTAAATGTAAAAAAACCGAAAACAAAAAACAAAAAAAAGTATAAGTAAATTTTTAAAAAAAATCCGAAAAAAAGGAAAAATTTTTTTTCGCTGTAGCGCGCTACAGTGAAAAATCCGCCCAACACGGCGATCCATCGCCGTTCTGATCGCGGCCTTAGGTTCATAAGTATTCATAATGGCATATTTAAAAGAATTCACTGAAACGCCTTATGATCCAAACCAGTTTAGGCCTAACCCTACGCGTAACAACCTGCTTACACTTTCATCCTCGCTTCGCGCAAAACAGTTAACCGAAGATTATTACCAATGGTGTTTATGAGTTTATATGTTAGTATTTCTCATGTGTAAGTTAGCAATGTAGAACTAATTCATATTCTCATATACATACACATATGAATTATCATGAGCCGAGATGTTACACTTACACTTTGGAGTGGCGTATATTCAAGTTTGAATTTTCCGGTGGCATATTCTAAGTGAGATCTAACAAGCCATGAAAACCCAAACGACCTAGAGGGTAAAATCGTAAATCTTTCCGCTCGCGTCAAATCACCGTTCAAATACCAGGCAGTAAAATAGTAGTAATTACATCCGTCTCCCAAGGCCAAGGCCAAGGCCAAGCGACACTCCGACTCCGACTACATATAAAATTAATTAACAGTAAATAATAAGAAGAGAGTCATTTCATTTGGTGGTGGTGTTGGTCTCAAAGAAAGCAATCGGCAGCGGGAGGAGGAGATCCCTCGAGACAAAGGCTAAGCCCAAATATTTTATGCTTCCCTCCCTCCCTCCCTCTCTCTCCCCTTCACTTTCGCCTCCCTCAACCAAAAGTGCCGAGAGGGAGAGAGAGAGAGCATCGGTTACCTCAGCGGCCGCCAACAGCAGTGGTGGTGGTGAGAGCATCCACACTCGCTTTGCCCCCAATGTCCTTTTGCTCCTTGAGGGAGGTGAGCGGAAAGATAGATACTCATCTCTGTCTCCCTCTGCCGTCTTGATCTCGTTCTAACTGGTTTTGCCCAGGTAATGGAGGTTCTTGATTCTAGTTTCGGAGTGGCCTTAGTTGCTGCGAAAATTTTCTTCTTTGGCATGCGCCAACTGTTTGGTTGGAGATTTGGGGAAGTGGGGTTTGGTGTGTGCCTGGTGCTGCATGAATGCTGAGATTTTTAAGCAAGCAAGGTGCTTTTTTTCCTGAATGTTGCTAGTTCATCTTGGGTACAAAAATGGCGATGTGCTTTTTTTTTTGTGCAAAAAGAAGATATTCATTTGGCATATTCGTAGTACAAGTCCTTCGGAGATTAAAAAGAGTCTCTCTCAACATCAAAATTTGGTTTTCAGCTTGTTTTAAGCACTCTAGTAGGTTTTTTAGCTTATTTGGAGAGATCTGGTGTACATTGCCTTATTTGTTCGTCAGAAGGGGAAACAAAACTCCAATCCGGAGCACATTGGTAGCATTTGGCACGTGGAGCCTATCATTTTGTTCGCCCTTTCTTTCCCTTTTGCTTTTAGAGAGAGCAAGGATGTGATATACGCTGCTCCCCCCTCTTTACTTTCTTTTCTGCCTATTTTGATGCACATATATCTATTGCAATTGCTTCCCTTTTCTTGATCTCGTAGGAATACATTTCTTTCTTTTATTTTATGTCGAGTGTTCTTAAATTCTAGTGGAGCCTAATCTTACATCATGTGTCCACATGTCAGGTTTCGTCTATGGGGCAAGATGTTGGCTTGAAAGGCGAGAGTCGTTCTTCTCGATTGAGAGGAAATGCTGAATCCGGCTGCCGTACGAAGGGAGAAGGTGACAGTCAGGACAGAAGATACCATCACTTGAAATGCTCAGATGGCAACTTGGGAGAGTTACGCCTGGACCGCATCCCAAATTTCCACTGTACGAGCTTGCCTACGAGAAGCCGCAACACAGATGCAGAGCATAGTGTTGTGGGAAAGCGTGGTTCTATGTACCAGAGCTCCAGTGAAATTTGCAGAATGAAAAGACTCCAGGAGGGCAGGAGGAAGATAGATTCTGCATTCGATGGGGATGCATTTCTGTCCTTTGAGATCGTCGACTCGTCCTCTCATCCTAGCACAAGTGGAGGCCAGAATCGGCGGTCCGCGGCCAAGTCTTCCGTGGAACCTCGTAGGATTCGTCGGGCATCGAGGGACTTTCTAGATCTCTCATTCCGTGAACTTCCTGACGAGAATTTTAAGCCTGACCGACCGCGCCCGGACCGCACCCTGCGGAACAATAATGCTGGCGATGATTTCTTGGAGATTTCTCTTGAGGAAGAGATCACAAAAGGTCCCCGCGGAAATGCAGCTGCTCACTTGCTAGACGGAGCGTTGGGTGAAGTTACAGAAGCAGATTGCCAGCGGAAGATCAGTGTATGTCCCAGTGAGAGTAGTAGTTGTTGTGAGAGGGAGAGTGATTCGGTGAGCAATTTGCCTGAGTCCATGTCGGCAAAGGTGAGCGCCTCTGCCGGTGCCCGTCCATCAGAAAGTGTTCGTCATGGTGTAGAGGATAGCACTAAACCTCGATCAAGCCCCTTCAAGAAGATCCTGGACCCTATCATCAAGTCCAAGTCTCTTAGAAGCCCATCTCTCATGGAAGACTCCAACTCTGTTAGTATGCCGGTCAGCAGGAAAAACTGTGTATCCCGTAAATCGTTGCCGAGTGATTTCTCAAGGACTGGACGGAGCCAAGCATCTAATTGCCAGCCAAATGGAGAAATCCAGTGTATGGCAGCCGCTTTGTCACCTGCCCATCTCCAAGCGGTTCTTAAGCTGGATTCCAGGAACGGTATTCCGGTTTTTGAGTTCTGTGTTGAGGGCCCTGAGGAATCCATTTCTGCTAGATCTTGGAAAACTGGGAATGAACTGAGCTGGATTTACACTTTCCATAGCGGTGGTAAACGAGCAAGCGCTGCTGGAAGGGCCTCCAAAGATGGACGTTGGTGTTCACCTCCAGTTGTAGGCCAGATGCAGGTTTCTTCCTATTTATGCCCTGAAGTTGGAAAAGATGGTATTCCGAATAACTCAGTCATCACCGAGTTTGTTTTGTACGATATTGCTCATGCAAGACGGAGTTTTGCTGTCGAGGAGAAGACCACTCAACCGGCGTCGTGCAGTGTTGCTGATAAATCAATCTCTGGTGACTCTCCACAGCGGATTAATCTGATGGACCAGCCAAACTATGCGAGAAATAACTCAGAGGTATCAACATCTTGCCCATGGTCTGAAGAGGATCTTTATCCTCATTTGGAGGTTGCAGCAACTGTGATCCAGATCCCATTTAATAGAGACAAGTCCAAAGAACTGAAGAACGGTTCATCTCCTGCTACTATCAACGTGGTTACACCGAGTGGGCTGCACGGGTTACCAAGCGATAGTGAAGCCAGCCCATCACCCTTGCTAGATAGATGGAGGTATGGCGGGGGCTGTGATTGTGGCGGATGGGACATGGCCTGTCCGATTGTTGTCCTTGGCAATGCATATGATAATAGCTGGTCCGATTCTGTAACGAAGGGAAGAAAGCATCCTATGGAGCTCCTTGTTCAGGTGCGCCATACAATCCCTATCTTGATGTATACTTGTTTATTTACTTACTTAGGACTATGCGTGTTTCTAGCTTCTGAGGATACTGGGTTTTATACTTGTTTCTTGCCCCCAAAGATAACCCAAAACTGATCTTGTAGAAGCAGCAATTATTTAGCTTTGCTCCTCGTGGCAACTATCCTCAGATCCACTTGATTTTTGCAGTAGTTCTCTCTAGCTACAAAACCATTTCTTAACCTAGCACAGGCATGCTTGTAGGTTCGTTTATTGGCCATATAGCATAGAAATTCGATAATTTAGACCCATGCAAACTTATTTTAGAGGCCAAGTGCAGCAAGCCGGATGTTTGACCCTAAAACTTATTTTAGTGACGAGTCTAAGACTATGCAGTAGATCAATTGCTTAAACCAGCTGTGTTCATCCATAATTGATCTTACTCCAAACAAGAGTAGCTGTCATGTGCACCCGTTGTTCAAACAGGGTAGCAAAGAAGAGCTCCCTGCCCTTTGCATGAAGGCCAATGGGAAAGGACAGTTATTGGTGGATTTCCATGCACGGTTATCAGCATTACAAGCATTCTCAGTCTGTATTTCTCTGTTGCACTGTTCTGAAGATTCGATGGCCATCAGTATTGAGAAGGGCAAGCACAAGCTCTACTCCAGCTCACTCAAGATGCTCCTTGAGGAGGAAGTGAGGCACCTGATTGAGGCAGTCACAGCAGAAGAGGAGAAGAAGCCGAAGACGAGGAGAGAAAAGGCACCTCCATCTGTTGTGCTTGATCCGCCCTTTTCTCCCATGGGACGAGTATAGGGACTGAACAATTTGATGGATGAAGAATCCTGGCGAAAAGATGATTAAAAAAAGAACCTTGTGGTTCTCACTGTGTGTAACATTGTCAGTCATGATTTGGCTTCATGTTCATATTTTTTGTGATAAAAAGGGTAAATTTATCTTGTTTATAAAAATGGAGGCTGCATGTAGTTTCTAGTCTTTAGCTTTTAGCGAATCAG
Source organism: Melocanna baccifera (assembly GCA_036346265.1). NCBI lineage: Eukaryota > Viridiplantae > Streptophyta > Magnoliopsida > Poales > Poaceae > Melocanna > Melocanna baccifera. The sequence continues at coordinate 39,254,981 of CM070683.1, forward strand.
CAAGGCCATAAGTTATTTGTTGAAATGCCAAATAGAAGAAAGTTTGTAGTTTGTAGAAGGCAGTTCCATGTTCCAACAGAAAGAATACAAATAAAAACAGTTGGCCATTGCTTCTGTATATGACATCACCTAAACTCAGTTTTCCTTAAGCATGGTGTTCATTCTGATTCTGCATTGCGATTCTGAATGCTACATCGTCGCTGCAAGGCTGCTTTGAACACTGCATTTTGAAGTTTTGAACTGAAGGCATGAACACTGCATTTTGAAGTTTTGAACTGAAGGCGCTTTGGAACTGACAGTGCTATCCACTAATCTACTCTTAAGCTTTGTGGAATGCAGCGCCCGTTCCAATTATGTGTAGTGGTGTTGTGTGGGAGTACCATCTACTACTAGCACTGGAATTTGTATAGTGCTTTGCTTTTAACAATGTTGAAATGGAGTACGCCACGAGCTAGGAGCTAAGGCAGTGCAAACTGTTGTCGGGATCTTGGATGTTCTTATATGTTTGTTGGCTTGAAGAATCCTATGAGTTGACTGAAAATTTTTCAAAATCTTGGCTGACTGGAGCCTGGAAGTTGGAGCTCTGCCTCGGTTGCACATATATCGAGCTATGCTTAGTATTTTTGAAAAAAGTTCTGCTTATCTTTCCTCTTTATTTTTACTCTCCTATACTACTCAAACTACAGTACTGACTAGTAGTAGAAGCAAAATTGTGGTTTTGGCGGGGTTAGTTATGCAAAGATGAACTTGTTTGTAGCGTTGCTGTCCTTGCCATATTTGTTGGTTCCCAGAATTGCAGTTGCCAGTAGATGGATGGATGCTAAAGGAAAGAACAAGGAGCTGGTGGACCATCTTGGTTCTTGACCCGGATTTGGATTTGGCCTTGTGTCTCTGATCCGACTAGAAGAAAAGGAAAAGCCTTTTGCGGTGGATTCTACCTAATTACCGTTCTTTTAGGTTAAGATCGATAATTTCTCGGTTGTGACTAATAAATTTGATGAATAATACAAACTAATAGAAACCAAAATCAAAATCCGGCTGAAAAACCAAAAAAGAGCTGGAGCCCTCCGGAGCCTGGAGCAATGTGCCTGCTTTGCTGCCCCTCATTGCAGCTAGTGGACTGGAGTACCTCATTTTTCTCTTTCCTCTATTGATCTGCAGCAGTTGCACTCTCAGATGACAGTGATCCGTTGACCACAGTGCTCCCGGGTCAATTGGAATTGTGTAAGATGGAGCTAATGAGAGAATAGGTATTTCGGCTCATGCAAGAACCATCAAAAGTAAGAAATTCCTATCCTAGCAACTAGAGTCGCGTGTTGGGCTGTGTCCCAGAATGATGTGATTGATTCGTCTGCAAGCAAAGTTGAGGCAGACAAGACAAGCTTGGCCGTGTTCTGTCACTCTAGGTAGGTTCAACACAGAGAGAGGAAGAGAGAGAGAGAGAGAGCGCAATACATAAATAATCCCAACCATGCCGAACACGCACGCATTGCGTGTGGAGAGCCCAAACCAAAGTTGATGCAGAGGATTTTTTTAGTGTTTCTGCAATTCTGCTCGGTACACTGCGTGTGGAGAGAAAACTTGTCAGAATTTTGTATGCCCCTACGAGCAGAGGAGAATTTTGTTAAAGAGACTCAAATATGCCTGCTGTCGAAATTTGTTGTGAAACCTTGTCATGGCTGTCGCAATTTGCCTGCTGGTATAGGACCTCGGTTGCAATCTCTACCTTCCAAAAAAGGCTTGTTTTTATTGCTTCGATGAAAACGAGACCATCGCTTACTGTTTAATGCATTGATGCAAATGAGCCTAGCAGTAGAAGCATGATTCGGATATGTTTTTATTGATTTCTAAAATCTGCTTTTCTATAGTATCTAACTTTTAAATAGAATATCTTTTTAAGATGGCATCTATTAGTCAGTTGTAGTACATACTAGTAAGGTGCCCGTGCGTTGCAACGAAAAACCAAATAAAAGTGATGCATACTATCAAATATGATCTCAAACTGAATAACAAATATCAACTTTTTCTTACGTCATCATGTATCTTTATCTTTACTATTTAAAAAGAAAGAATTGGTGGTTGATGTCATGTCCACCCTCACTTTTTTAAGCCATTCGATTCGATCTAATTAATCCGAACCGTCCGTCTCCTAAAACCTAGCTCTCCCCCGCCGCCCGCCCCCCTAATCCCATCACTCCCCGCCCCCCCTCCTCTCTCGTTTTCCCCCGCCGACCCCGCCTGCCCCTCGCTCTCCCCACGCCGCCCACCTCCCCCTCGCTCTCCCCCCGCCGATCCCGCCTCCCCCTCGCTCTCCCCGCCTCCCCTCGCTCTCCCCTCCGCCGCCCCCCGCCTCCTCCTCCCCCCACCCCGCGCCGCCGCCTGCCCTCCTCCCCCTCCCTCTCCCCCCGCCGCCCCCCTCCCCCTCCCCACGCCGCCCCCTCCTCCCTCTCCCCGCGGTCCCCGCCCTCCTCATATGCACAGCCTATTTAATAGAGAGAGACATAGAGAGATAGTACTGTAAAACAACCAAGATAATCCTAGCAAAACAAATGTCCAGTGTTCAGAAAAGAGCCCAAAAGGAAAGTAACATTCAAGACCTACCAAACTTCCTTTCAGTATCATAAACACTCTGGCAAGACCCTACTTTTGTTCATGCATTACAATCAACCGGATAATGACCCACTAGGATGGCACTGTGAGAGAAAGAATCAACTTTATTTTGTCATAACGAATCAAGCATGATCCAAATAGTGAAGTTCCAAACAATGCATCAGGATCTAAAGCAAGCTCTACATTGGGGCTAATTCATCAGCAATCCCCATATTTTTCTGGTGAACACAGAGAGCATGTTACTTTGCACTAATTCATCATGGAAATGAGGAAAGAGAGCACGATCCTCGAATTCATGTCATCATGTCGAGAGGTAACCTATAAGCGATTCTACATTGAGCAGCAAGCTAAGCGAACCGGTTGCTTGATAAGACTAACTATTTGCTAAGATTCCTCAGCAAGATAAGCGCTGTAAACAACCAACTTTTTTATTAAATGCCCGCAAAAAAATTGAAGAATTAGCTCCATACCTGATGGAATCCATACTCGCGGGAGAGTCGCATGCTGAGCTCCGTAATGCAAGCATGGAGGCGATCGTTGCTTCCATACTGCCTAGGGTACCTCTCGATGCACACGCCGAGTGCTCGCGCGAGCGCCACGGCGAAGGGGAAGCTGAGAGCGATGCCGCCGCCTCCGAATGACATGCTGTGGCTGAAGTAAGGTTTGCATTAGCATAGGTCATAGAATAGAAAAATAATTTTGAATCACACCAAAGTACACAACGTTTCACCTAAGTGATGTTTGATCTCTTTGCCTTTTCCCCCATGAATACATACATATTACCTCCAAGAGAAGTCATTTTAAATGTGCCACTTACTCAACTTAGAGACTTAAGACATAATCAGGGAGGTACTAAACCACTATGATTCCACCCCTAACAATAGGTATACAAGTTCCAGTACAGGATGCATAGTATGAAAACAAATTGACAAGTACTTATCAAAGGTATACGTATCATCTCCAATTTGTATCAAAACAAAATGATCTACAACAAGCATAAGTTCACACAAGCAGCAGAATGAGACACATTTAACTCAAGAAACCGAATATACGTTCAGTATTGAAAAAATATCCCATCTCAAAACCCAGTGGGTACACTGTATATATCATGCCAGAAGCAAAGTATAGAGCATTTCTCACCATAACAAAAGAGATTGCTTAATCAACCATCAGAGAAAAAAGGCCAAACTTTATTGCTTCTGCCGCTCGGATTGATGCATTGCTTCCACCCGCTCGCTGCAAGCGCTAGAAAGGCATTACCTTGCGGCGCCGCGGGGCATTGACGACGTTCTGCGCACCATCCCGGGCCCTCCGCCATTGCCGCGTCCCCATCGCCCACGATTAAATCCCGAAGGCCCGAGCTCAGGTCCTTTTCCCTCTTCTCCTTCTCCTTCTTCTTGGCCCTGGCCATGGCGATGGCGAGTGGCTCGAAGTGGTTGCCGTAGATGTACTTGGCGGAGTAGCCGTCCTCGTCGTCGAAGAGCATAACGTGGCCGTGCCACTCCCAGACGCGGTACTCCCCGCCGGGCTCGTCGTGGAAGCCAACGCACACGTGGTGGTCGCCGACGCCACGATCGGCGCTCGAGTTGTCCTTGGCGCCTCCTCGCCTACCCCGGAGCGCCGCCGCGACGATCTCCTTCTCGGCTTGGCCTCCTCCTCGCCGGCATCCGCGCCGCCTCGCCTCCCGAGACCTCCCGTCGGAGGGCCACGATCCTCGTCCTCTTCGCCGTCATCGAGGCTCCGGCCTCGCGAGAGCGCCGCGAACTCGTTGAGGAGGAAGTCGTCGAGTCTGGGTGAGGAAGGAGTTGGTGTCGCGCGAGGAGGAGGATGCGGCGGCGATGGTTGGGGAGGAGGAGGAGCGCGGAGATCGGGGAGGAGGAGGCGGGCCGGCGACGGATCGGCCTAGGAGGACGAAGGAGTAGGGGCGGCGGGAGGGGAGGGGACGAGGCGGCGGGGGGAGGGAGGAGGGGCGGAGGAGGAGGAGGCGGCGGGGGGGGGGAGGAGGGGGGAGGGGAGGAGGGGAGGAGGGCGGCGTGGGGGGGAGGCGGCGGCGGGGAGAGGGAGGATGGCGGCGGGGAGAGCGAGGCAAAGGCGCGTGAGGTGGGGCGGTTAGATCGAGAGAGAGAGAGAGAGAGGAGCGGTCTAGATTTTATTGTTCAGATCAAATGGCTGAGAAGAGATATGGGAGAGGACTCATCAACCACCAACTCCTTCTTTTAAAGTAGTAAAGATTATAGTAATTTTATTTATATCGGATAAAATCGCACACGAGTTTCTCTCTCTCCGTATAGCTCTCCACAAGTGTTACTATTTATAAGTTAAAACCAAAAGCCATTAGCAAAAATGTAACACCCTGCAGATCCTCTAGGCCTGGAATGCTACCATTATAGCATATTTTTACCATGTTCAACCAGTACTCATAATTTTAAGATACATTTACTTTATTTATATTGCAGCAACCAGATACATCATAATATTTTTAGCAATTACACTAGCATACCCATAGAGTCTAAAACATACTAACAAAAGAAGAGACACGAAGTGCTGCTGGTGCGTGAAATTATTCATATGCTACTTCCGCTTGTGTATGACGTATTTACTGAACACCTAAAAAGACAACAAGTAAGGGTAAATCCAAAGACTCAACGAGTACAAAGTAAAACAATAAATAACAAGTACACGTATCAATCAATAACCATCACAGTCACATTAACCACTTATTTTCATTTAACCTCTCTAAATTTTCATCAACCACTCATTATATATTTGCACCGGTTCTTTGTTATAATGCAATTGCATATACACGTACACTTTTCTCTTTTCTCTTTAGCCTATACCGGTATAGCAGAGCTAGCACCCATCAATGCTCACCCAAGCCCGCCCTGTTTACATGCGGGGATCACAAGCCCGTCCTTTTTCATAAGGAGACCTTAATAGCCTGTCATTTTATATGGTGATCTCAGTCTCCACTCCTGTGGAACGTCCAAACAAAGTGGACCAACGATACCACAAAAACTATCTATTTTCATAACATAAATACATGCACTGCAAATTCTTTTTTTAAGCATAAAGCGTTTGGGTGGATGTGCTTGCATTTGGCTGGTCTTGCTCTCGGTGGAAAGGTGAAGTGGGACTGTGGCTTGCTTGGTTATTTGCCAAGGTAGGCAGTGGTGAAGGGTGATTCCCACCACTGGCCTTACTCTCGGTCCAAGGAGTCAATGAGGAAATGAGTTGTGAGCAAGAAAGGGTATGCTAGCTTATGCTATGTGGTATGGCCATGAGACTCACTGTGCATTGACTAGACTACCTTTCCTTTTTCTCTGTATAACTATCAAGTCACTGTGGGCTTTTAGGACCTTTTGGTCCAACATGTGGGATTGCACTGTTTAATGGCTCTTCTAGTGCGGCAGGTAAGGTGAAATGGTAGAAAGGTAAGAATGGAATCTCCCGTCGGATAATAAAAACCTAAAACACGAGATGGTGCCGACCGTTCCCAGACGGTCTGGGAACCTTAATTAGTGAGCGCTAATTAATTCGGCATTTCTAAAGTTAATGGGTCTGACGGCAAAAGTCTACTTTAATTCTTTTATTCTCCCTTGGATTGTTTCATTTTCTCGTTTTTTCTCTCTTTGCATTTTACTGGTATTACAAAAAAAACCAAAAAGACAAGAGGGGTGAACGTGTTGCGTGCTAAAGATGGTACCTGATTGCCGCGGAACTGAACTTTTATTTACAGTATGCATGAGTTAAGTAGTGCTACATAGTATCTCTAGAAGGAGAGAAATGACAATCTTCCAAGCTCAATCAAGAGGGGAAGACAGACTCGTAGCTTTTATCCAAGAAAATGTCGTGTTGACAGAGCGTTAGTTTCAGTTTATTGGAGTGGCTGGAGGGACCTGTTACCTGCTGCTCAACTGGGAAGTAAATGTCTCATAGGACCAGGGTACTGCGCAGAAGACCTAGCTATGGTATTTGCCTTGTGCGGGCCTTAGCCCACTTAGCTATGGTATTTGCCTTGTGCGGGCCTTAGCCCATGGGTTTCCCTGTGCTGTGGACTGCCCTGCATGAACCTGTTTCTGTATATGCATGGTTTACACAAGCTTTTACCATCTGGATGGATATGATCATATGATAGAGGGCTGATGATTGGTTACTTACTATATTTTCTTTGCCAAAACGTGGCAAGAAACCGGACTATCTGAAAATGATTGTGCAGGATATCATACCAAGGATCATGGCGGTCTCTCAGATGAATGGGAAGGCCATCTGTGTTCTTTCAGTTCTCGGGGCTGTTAAGGAAGCAACTGTACTCCAGTCATCTGGTGTCATTTTGAATCACTAGGTTTAACCTTAGTTCGTTCAAAGAAAAATGCATGCACAAGATTTAACCCTTTTTTTCGTTACAATGTTTATTCACATCGGAAAGAGTATAGCTAGCATGAAACTCCAAAGATAGAAATGTGGGTACGATTGATTTTTTTTAACAAATAGACATCAAGGTGTCAAATTACCTGAATATGCCACGTGGTGGGGATGTTCCAGTTCTTGTGGTAGTCATCTGTGATTATAGTGGGATGTCTTCCCTGTAGTGATGCAGTTGTTTGATCAGCTAAGTTCTTCCAGCAAAAAATTGGTTATCATAACTCTTAATTCCTTTTTTGCAGGGCCCTTTAGAAATCATTCGCTTGTTCGGATCCATTTTGACATCTAATGACCATGGATGCTTACGTGTGATCCTTGCGTCTACCGATAGCTCTGTGGTCGTTGGTGTTATAACTGGACCTCTCATAGCTGCAACAACTGTTCAGGCAGCTTCAAATGTTGGAATATGTGAAGCTTTTGAATCCATTTTAATACCACATCTCACTGCAAACAGTTATTCTAGTGTTCAAGCTTTTTACATGTTTATTGTGGGGAAAACATGTTAATGAGTGAGACTATCTGCTATAATAGTTGCTTGTTTCTAGTCTATATAAGTTGTTGTGTTCTTCTATTTGTGTGTTTTGTTCTATGCCTACATGAAACATACAAGCATCAACAGCAGACCATAGTTCAATTAATCAGTTAATGTACTTCTTGCAGGCAATTGTTGGAAGCTTTCACATACTGGCCAAACAAAAAGGTTATTGCAAGTTATCCTATTTCTCAGCTTACCAACGGCAATGGCAGCACTCCATCCAGTGAGCATTCCAATCCAGAATATGCGTCTTGCACTACAGTGGAACAGAATGGATCAAGTGAGACTGATGTCAAGCCCTCACTTGGTGTGGCTTAACTTGGCATCGCTGTAGGTGATTTAACTCGACCGGAGATATATTTACCTCCAAAGGTGATAGAGAAGTACATGCATTCGATGGAAGTTCGGCTTTTGTGAATCACCAAAATAACTTTTGAGTTGTAGCTTTAGTCGAAAAGCAGTCCTTTATAGATGGAACATTGTACTGTTGGGTTTTCCTGTTGGAAATGTGGGCTGTGGCATATAACTTCAGTGCTAATGGCACTAGATCTCTTCTGATCAGTCTGTTGTCTGTATCGAAATTTTGAGTCTCCAGCTGAATCATGCCCTTGCATGATTTGGAAGCCAGGTGTTGGTGGAAACTTGGAAATATCAAGGTTTACTAGCGCTTGAAACTTGAGCCCATGATGAATTTGCTCGATGTTGTACACTATGCATTTTGCAATGATCTCCGTGTATAAATGATGTCGCTAAAGGTGGCACCAAGCCTTTGAACTGTGATGATGTAACAGAGCTACTCGGTGTCATTCTTATCCGTTGTTTCACTTTGCACCGGTCTGCTGGACAGAAACGCAACTGTGAATTGAAATCTCATATGTGTTGCAAATCTGGGCAGGTGTTAGCTTTTGTCAAAACGATAATGGTAGTCGGTGAAAGTAATTACTATGCCATTTGATTTCTGGAAAGTAAGTTTTGCTTTGTCAAATCTCGGCAGGGAAGCCGAGCAGCTCAAAAAGATGAGAATCTGGTGAGCCTCGCCGGGGGATAGTGACGGGGTAGATGGGCCACAAGTGAAGAGGCAGGCTGTCGTTGGGTTAGACTAACCTCTGCAGCAGCACAGCGTCTGCCTCTGCCATCTGGTCTGATAAACATCAGTGTCCGGAGCCTGAAGCCTCGTCAGCTACATACTCTGCCTGAGTTTCTCAATGTACTCTCTCGTACAAGTTTTGAGTTTTGCCTGACAAGTCCTGCATCTTCAGGGATGAAGTTACTGTAAAATAGGCTCGTTTGCACAGAACGAATTGCACAAAGAGTGAACAGACCAGAGTAGTGTTCTGTAGACCAGCTTGCACGAGACCAAATGTAGGCACTGGGCATGCCGAATGCGGTAATTGTAAACACCATTCGGTTACTAGGTAGGTGAGTGCAGATTGGATGAACGGATAGAGACGACATCGACAGTCCCCAGGAAGAATCTTGATGCTCGATGGCAACAAGTGTTGTTACCTGTTGTGCGGAGATAAACCGATCGAGGCCACACCGGAAAACGGATAGAATTAACTAGGAGACAGCACATGCCACACTAGTAAAAAAACAAGAATCTTTCAGCCCTTGAGATAAGACCAGTCAAACGTGGGACAGCTGCAGGTAATGTAATGGTTTTTAGGGAGTTTGTTAACTAATGCAAATGATCCACCAAAGACTGCTGGATGCGGACTGTTGCATAACTGTGCAGTGCTGCACATGCATCTTTTACCTCACGATCAGGCTCAGCAAGGACATGCCAAAATAGACATGCACAAGTCCTGATACGTCAAATTCAACGTCTGCACTTTGCAGGATTAAGATATGCCAGGCAGAGTAATGTATTGAGAATTTCTGAATTGGTTGCCGAGCAGAAATAGGATTAAACATACCAGAGTAGTCGTACCGATAAAAGGAGAAACAAGAGACCAGTAGAACGCAACAGGGTGTTGCACCATCTGTGCCAAAATACATCAAGTTATCAACCACCCTTGAGAGAGAGAGAGAGAGAGTCTGTCTGCTTAATAGCCCCCCAACACCCAACCCAACCCAAATCCACTAAGAAAAAGAAAAAGAAAGCCCAACAAGAACAAACACATGCAGGACGATCAGCAAGCAGCATTCGGTCGATCGATGCCTAGTCCTGGAGCTCAGCTTCCTCCTCGTCCTCGTACTCGCCCTCCTCGTCGGCGGTCGCATCCTGGTACTGCTGGTACTCCGACACGAGATCGTTCATGTTGCTCTCCGCCTCCGTGAACTCCATCTCGTCCATGCCCTCGCCCGTGTACCAGTGCAAGAAAGCCTTCCTGCGGAACATCGCCGTGAACTGCTCGCTCACACGGCGGAACATCTCCTGGATGGAGGTGGAGTTGCCGATGAACGTGGACGCCATCTTCAGGCCGGTGGGCGGGATGTCGCATACGGTCGACTTGACGTTGTTGGGGATCCACTCCACGAAGTAGGACGAGTTCTTGTTCTGCACGTTGAGCATCTGCTCGTCCACCTCCTTGGTGCTCATCTTGCCACGGAACATGGCGGAGGCCGTCAGGTAGCGGCCGTGCCGGGGGTCAGCCGCGCACATCATGTTCTTGGCGTCCCACATCTGCTGGGTGAGCTCGGGCACGGTGAGCGCGCGGTACTGCTGCGAACCGCGCGAGGTCAGCGGCGCGAAGCCGACCATGAAGAAGTGGAGCCTTGGGAAGGGGATGAGGTTGACGGCGAGCTTGCGGAGGTCCGAGTTGAGCTGCCCCGGGAAGCGGAGGCAGCAGGTGACGCCGCTCATGGTGGCCGAGATGAGGTGGTTCAGGTCACCGACTGTTGGAGGACCATTTGTTGATGTGAAGTCAGCAGCAATCGAACAGCATCAAGACGCGAACGACTGGCAAGGCAAGACGAAAAAGGTATACTCACAGCTGGGCGTAGTGAGCTTGAGGGTGCGGAAGCAGATGTCGTAGAGGGCCTCGTTGTCGAGCACCATGCACTCGTCGGCGTTCTCGACGAGCTGGTGGACGGAGAGGGTGGCGTTGTAGGGCTCGACGACGGTGTCGGAGACCTTGGGCGAGGGGAAGACGGAGAAGGTGAGCATCATGCGGTCCGGGTACTCCTCGCGGATCTTGGAGATGAGCAGCGTACCCATGCCCGACCCCGTGCCGCCACCCAGCGAGTGGCAAACCTGGAACCCTGCGCGCCGTCACACACGCACACAATCTGTGAGCTCTGATTTGTTTTTCAGCTCCAGATCTAGCGGATCTGATCTGGTAGACGAACAAGGAGGGAGTAAGGAGTAGTGACCTTGGAGGCAGTCGCAGTTCTCGGCCTCCTTGCGGACGACGTCGAGGACGGAGTCGATGAGCTCGGCGCCCTCGGTGTAGTGTCCCTTGGCCCAGTTGTTGCCGGCGCCGGACTGGCCGAAGACGAAGTTGTCGGGGCGGAAGATGTGGCCGTAGGGGCCGGAGCGAACCGAGTCCATGGTGCCGGGCTCGAGGTCCATGAGGACGGCGCGTGGGACGAAGCGGCCGCATGAGGCCTCGTTGTAGTAGACGTTGACGCGCTCGAGCTGAAGGTCGGAGTCGCCGTCGTAGCGGCCGGTGGCGTCGATGCCGTGCTCGGCACAGACCACCTCCCAGAACTTGGCGCCGATCTGGTTGCCGCACTGGCCGCCCTGGATGTGAAGGATCTCCCTCATCTTCCTTCCTCCTCGCGAGCGGCGGCGGCGGCGGCGAGAAGGAGAGGAGAGTGGAGGGGGGGGGGGGCGTTAGGGTTTTGGGGAGTGGGAGTGGGCCGGCCTTTATAGAAGGTGAGGTGACGAGGCGTCTGCTCGACTGGGCGGGAATTCGAATTTTGAAATTTTTGGGAGGGGGGAATGAAATCCGTGGGAGGCTTTCGATGGGCGGCTGCCAGCTTGCTCCACCTAACGGTCACATTGGATTTGATTTCTAAAAGCCAATGAATATTCTAAAAAACCTACGGTATGGTCAGTTATACTTGTTTATGTTTTCGGGACAATTTGTTTCAATGTATTTGTTTGTTAAGAACATCTAGTTATTCTTTTTTTTTCCATTAACTACGTTTTGCTTAAATACTATGGCCCTATTCATATTCATATTGTCTTTTACTTCTAATTTCTGCTTATAAAAATCAATTCGAGCACCCAGTCTCTCGAAACGGTTTCTCCACTCCTTTTGTTATCGTCTTGCTCCGAGAATAAGACAAGAGGTCGTAAGTACATCACGTATTCAACTCCTCTCGCTCATGTCTCTCCCTCCCTTTTTTTCACCGCTTTCATCCTCCTACTTATAGTAACTTCTTTCAGTCCAATACCGTAAGGCACAGACAAAAGCAAAAGGGCATATTCCTTTCAGTTTATAGCTTACGACTTTTTCGAACAAACAAACGAGATAACTTCTTCGCCACCGATTCAAAGCGGCTTATCGACTTTTGATTCATTCGCACGAACACTTGTACAAGAATCAAAAATTATAAGACCTACCCCAAGCAAAGCAATCTAGCATTAGCTGGGAATAAACACTGGTACTCGCTCCTGGCCGGTACAAGTAGCTAGTACTACAGTGGGATGGAGGATGCTGCGAATCCTCCATCCCCTCTACGTCGATGACCGCAGGGAGTTCTCGCGGATTTATGACCCCATGCGCGCACTCCTCCTCCTACGATGGGTCCAGTCCGTTCACCCACATCTCGAGGAGCACCGTTACGTTATCGATACGACGCAATACGGTCTCCGATACGTCTTTGCCTACCCAGCCCGACAGGCCCACGCTGGCCCAACTTCCTCTCGCATTCGCCGTCCCAGCGCTCGTCGCCGCCGCCTAGAGATCTTCCGTTTCCCGTTGCCAGGAGTTCACACCGCACGTTCGTGCCTCTCGATTTCATCCGCCTCGCGATCTGTGCGAACATGTTGATTTGCCTATTCGGGTGCCTAATCTGTTTCGTTTCGGTTCTGTAGGGTTTCGTCGCCAAGCCGGAGACGATGGCCAACGGGACGGTGAACCTCATACCCTGGCACTGCACCATCCCCGTCAAGCAAGGGGTAAGCACCACCTGATTGAATATTTAGTGATCGGCTCTCCTGCGGTGAGATTGCTAGTATCATGGCCCCTCCTGCGGAGGACATGCTAATATGTTTCCTAGTTTATTGGGGGATTGGGATTAGGGATTCTGTAACCGCGATGCCTTGTAAAGTTGGAGACATGCATTGTTCTTAGTCTGTTGAATTGAATAGGTTTGTCGTGGCGTCTCTTTGTTGCAGATTTCATTGGATCCTTTAGTACATTGTTGCAATGGCCTGAGTTTAGTTGTGTTTTATTTATGCCTTCACCGTGGGGAAAAATGTTTCTTTTTAGGGCGAGTCCAACTGTTAGTCACCTAACTGCCACCATAAATCAGCACTGTTCCTAGACGATTTGCTTAGATGCTACTTGCTGACTTGCTGTTGCTGATATAAGGCTGACTTGCTGTTGCTGATATAAGGTCTAGATTACGGAGCATCAGCACCGTCTCAGCTCATTCATTGTAGGAGCATCAGCAACATTCGACAAACCAGGAAATTCTCTAATGTATTGAGGTAAGTGTGATAAACTGAGAATATCCCTTGTATTATTTGATTCTTGTATGACTAAAATGATCCTGTACATTCCACTATTCCAGTGAGCACTGAGCAGCAGCCACTTGTTATATGACAATGCAGATTGCCAAAAATGCATTCATTATATTCTACTCTAGGGAGAGCAGTAGCCGCAGTGCTTCATCTAGTGAGGACTCAGGATTTGAGAGAAGTCCTTTGAAGGAGAATATGCTTTGCATCCCCATTCTAATGCTATCAACTGATAAGTTTTTTTATTTTTCTCCCTCTCTTTTAGCCTGTTTACAATTTTTTATTTTCAAATACATATATACTTACCGTATCACCGTATCCATATCGCGTATCGGGGCATCCTAGAGTTTCCCTTTGCGCCCCCAGGGCACACCAAAAAAAACTTCTAATGGCTTATGGCGCTCCTTGAAGACAACAAAGGCCCTGATCGTTTCGGCTTTTTTCGGTTTCAGCTTTTTTTTTCACTATTCACTACACTATCCACTAACTTAACTACAGTAAAAAAAAGCCAACTACAATGAAATTTCAGCTAAAAGCCAGAAGCCATCGCTAAAACGATCACCACCAAAGTGCGGCTCCTCGATAGCATTGACGATAAGACAAGGTACGAACTTGTACAAAATTTATACTTGATTAGTTACTATAACCTCCCTTTTAAAGTATTTTGATGACAATTTTCTTTACTATTATAAAAGAAGGAGTTGGTGGTTGACCCGTCGTCACTCCTCTTCTCTTAGCCCTTAGATCTGATTACGAGATAAAATCCGAGCGGTCTATCTCGTAGCCCCCTCCCTCCCACCCCGCGCGCCGCCTCCCCCCTCCCCTCCTCTCTCTCTCTCAGCCGCACCGCACCCCCACCAACCCTCGCGCGCCGCTCCTCCTCCCCCCACCCCGATCTGCCTCCCCCTCGCTCGCTCTTCCCCGCCGCCTCCCCCCCCCGCCGCCGCCGCCTCCTCCTCCTCCCAAGCGCGCCTCGCTCTCCGCATCCTCCCCTCCTCGCGCCGCCGCCTCCCCAACCCCCGCCGCCGCCTCCCTCTCTCGTCTGCCTCCTCCTCCCACCCACCCCGCGCGCGCCTCCTCCTCCTCCCACCCCCGCCGCCACCTCCTCCTCCGCTCCGCCGCCTTCTCCTCCCCACCCCGCCGCCGCCGCCTCCTCCCCCACCACCCTTTTCCGGCGTTTCCCGGTTCCGCCTCGTCGCACGACCCGCCCGGCGAGGCCACCTACGCTCCACCGCCGCCGCGCGCCTCCCCCCGCCCACCGCCACCTTCGAGGTCGCCGATCACTGCGGCGCCGCGCTCCTCCGCGGCTCCCTTCGATGATGCCCTGATGCCAAAGCCGATTACCCCGGCTGGGAAATCGACTGCATCCCCGCCGCAGGTGGCCGCCTCGCTTTGAGGTCTCACGCCGCGGATGCCGCGCCCGGCTAGCACGCCGTCCTACGCGTGCCTGCCGCGCTCGCCACCCAAGAGGCTGCCGGCGGGTTGGTTCGGCAGCGATCGGCGACTTTGACGGTAAATATTAATCAAGATTGAGGAGCATTAGTTGCTTGATTTTACTGATTGATATGATTCCAAAGGAAACAGCTTTGGTATAGGAGCACTTGTAGCAACAAAATAGCGTCTAATATAGTATTTTGTGGAGACTTTAGAATGTGGTTGTGTACTACTTGTTTTTACTATAGATTGGCATCGGTTTGACAAGCAAAGTCTTCCATGGCACATAAATGGGTGATTTGTTCCAGTTCTTGGAACACATGTAGTAGTGTGTCTCGATTGTGATTGTGATAGCTCATGCATTGTGTTTGTCGTTGCAAAGTTGGCTTGTTTGGCATGGAACATTGTTGTCAAATGTCAATTGTACTGTCGCTGTGTAGAAATATATTGCGTGGGTGTAATCTCGTAAAAGGAACATGGTAATTTAGATGCTACGTTCTTCCTGTAACTTTGTGTGATTATGACTGGTAATAGTATCTTTATCTTCTGTCTTGGATCATATTTTTGTTTGTAACTTTCTACTATTATCTTCTGGCACTGTTAATAGTATCTTTAACTTCTGTCTTGGATCTTTAACTTTGTGTGATTATGACTGGTAATAGTATCTTTATCTTTATGACTGCTACAGAGATATAAAATAACATATTTCAAAGCACCTTACAAAGACTGGTGATAGTTAGCCAATGTCTTTTGGTTATATTAACTAAGAAATCTAATGTGTAGTCAGTATGTTATATTTTTCTTTCACGTAGGGTGAGGTGTTGCACCCGGTGTTTGTTGAGATGTATAGGATGTTTGGTGAAGAACACCCAGGCACTGGCCATTCTACCCTTGGTACTGTCACAAAACGGGATTTCATCGATCATGTATTTCCATTTCATCGATCATGTATTTCCATTTCATCGATCATGTATTTCCATCGGAGAGAAGAGTCATATACAGACATATACAATATTACATTTACAGTGCTATGGGCCTAAGCTGTACATCTTGTAACAGGTAAGTCGTTTGCCCTTGGTGGCTCAGACCTTAGTAATTTCTGTCGTCTCAAAAATGATACGCTTTTCGTTACACACAGTAAATCTTAAGTGCAAAGAAACGATACATTATTTAGTCATATCACAGATTCCCGTATTTTTGGTATTTTAGGCTTTTTGATGACATTGGATGCTGATGTGAACAAAAAGGTTTTTGACTTATTATACTCAAGGTTAAATGAAAACTTATACCTGATTAGCACGACCGGATGATGAAGCAGCTTTCAGAAAGCACCAAATTAGCTATTGCCCCTATAAAAAGGTAGCACTTTCCATTTTTTAATCGTCATCCCTGATAATAACCATTTCTTTGCATTCTACACAGGTTTTCTCAAGGGATAACTCTGCACGTCTCCTGGCTAAGAGCCTAGGAGTAGATTGAGATCCTGGATGTTGCTGGCTTTGGAGATGAAGGCCCAATAAAAGATGCAGTCCATGCTGTCGACGGACGAACATGTTCACTTGACTGAACTGTATGCCCACGCAAAACAGAAGACCGCTTTGATATGGGCGGCCATACTATTCTGTATTTTTGTATGCCCCAGCATATGTAATTGCTGATGCTGGCCAGTGGTCACTTGCATGTCGAGCTTCATGCCTTTGCGTTTAAGCGCATTTTACATATACGGTACTGTATACACTATGGCTGGGTTCGGAACCGTGTTTAGCTTATGCTTATCTATTATAGCTACAATAATTTTTTGGTTATATTAACATATTTCATATTTCATACTTCCAATTTCAGGAAGCAAGTTCGGACATTGGGCAAGTACTTCTCATTGAGCTTCCTATGGGCTTTCTTCCAGTGGTTCTACACTGTTGGGGATGATTGTGGATTCAGCTTCTTCCCGACATTTGGCCTTGAAGCTTATAAAAACAGGTTAGTATGGTAATATGGCTACATCTTGGTTTAAGCATTAGCAGTCAATACACTACTGCATGCTATGTTTACTTGCCTATATTAATCCTTCTAGATTAGCAACCGTCTGATGGCTATTCTTGATTGTTTGATCATGTTGACTGTATAATTTGGTCCATGTTGGATCCATGAGTATTCAGTTATCTTGAAATTCAACTATTTTTTGTCTTCCAGGTTCTATTTTGATTTCTTGGCTACCTATCTTTGGTGTTGGAATGATTCGCTATATCGTGAATGCATCTCTTTTGATTGGAGGCATCCTCTCGTGGGGCTTAATGTGGCCACTCATAACCACAAAGAAATGAAGTTGGTACTCCGAGACTCTTCCAAAAAATAGTCTACATGGACTGCTAAGGTGAACTGAAATTTGGTCATGGCATGCAAATTTTCCTTTTACAGCCACATGTAGTTGTCTAGAACTAACATCTTAACACCGCAGTGTTCATAACCATAGCAATAATTCTTGGGGATCGTCATACAACTTCACGAAGGTATTTGGCAATGATTAGTAGTACCATCATAGAAATGTATAAGAAGAAAATTCAAATACACTTCCAATCCGTGACAATGTCACTACATCACCGCCATCAGAGGAGTCATTTGATGACAAGTATCGCAATGAACTATTCCTGAAGGATCAAATTCCCAAGTCATTTGATGACAAGTATCGCAATGAACTATTCCTACTCCCCCCATCCCTCGCCGCAATGGACAGGTTATGCCTGCAATTTTTCCTGTTTTTTGTCACTTATTTTTTTGTGTGCCCTATTGTATTCAATAGTTCGAGTTTGCTTGTGTCAAAGGATTTGATATTATTCAGAACCAATCTGACTTACTTTTGGCTTAATCATGTGCTGAATTGTATGAGTGCAATTTCTACTTCTGAACTGACTTATGTAATAGTGATAGAATGTTTATACGGCAATTTAAGAAAGGTCGGTATATTCTTGCTGGAATAGCTTTATCAAGACTTACAGAAAATGGTGACTAATCAAAGATCAGTAGGAGAGCCTATTGTAGATTATCAGCAATAGTTTTTTAACTTTATTAAGAACTGTCTGAAGCATTATTTATCTACTTGTATGCATCTCCATTTATTTACAAGTATGAACATGTATGTTTTGTTTGATACATGATGATGTAAGAAAAATTTGATATTTATTATTCAGTTTGAGATCGTATTTGATAGTATGCATCACTTTTATATGGTTTTCCGTTGCAACGCACGGGCACTTTACTAGTTTTATAAAATATGTAGGTTGAAGCCACACTCTGCATGGTTTACATATCTGGAGTTCCAGTCATGTTCGTAGGATGTGGTCAGTCTTACACTGACCTCAAGAAGCTCAATGTGAAATCCATTGTGAAAACCCTCCTGAAGCGAACGCTACATGTTGTACTCCAATATGTACTGCCTACAAGTCTTTTGTTATCTTCAAATCCCCCATGACCTTGTCATCTTCATGTTGGATGTGGATCTGTCCCTAGTAATTGTTGTAGTATAAACTGTCATGGGTATTAACTTATGCGCTTGCGACGAGTACTTGTACCAATGGGTGTACTTGGTTGCCTTAGAATATAATGATATGTGAGTTGAAATTGGTAATTTGAGGAATATTATTGCTTGTAGGATCGATACACACTAAGATAGGCAATCAGAGGGGGGTGAATGATTGCGGAAGCTAAAAATAAATTTTAAGACTCACCCCTAGAAACAAAACCTATTTAAAGCCGCGTTTAAACAAACCGGACAGAACACTACGACCTCACTAAAAATGATCTCAATAAAAATCCGTAACTCCGATTGACCTCAAACTTTGTCAGAATAAACTAGAGAAAGTTATTGAACTAACCCAACTAGAAGTATATCAATCGGAGGTCTAGAACTCGAGATATAAAATAAACAAACTCGCTGGACAGATAATACCGAAAATTAATTAAACTCTAATTAAGTGAATAAGCAAAATCCTTATTAGGCTCTGTCCTAATCATCAATTTCTCATCAACTGCGTCCACACGAAACAAAATAACCGCAAACTGCAAACCAGATTTCTAGTTGCCCTCACGTCCCATAATACATGCATGCAAACTTTGCTAATCTCTTTTTCCTCTCTCCTCACCTAATCTCTTTTTCTTCTCTCCTCTTTTTCTAATCACATATGCATGCCGCTCCTTTTAAACTTCACGCTATGTGTATATACATGCAAACCAAACATGCTCAGATCGCCGCCGCCTCCTGTTATCTAGTAGCTCATCCAAAGTTTTCTTCTACTACAGAATAGGCAAGGCAACAAGAACCAAAACGGCCACAGCAGCCCTTTTTTTTTTTTAACAAAAACTACAGCATCAGACGCGCCGCCCTGATTTATTCCGAGAAAACAGCAGCTATTACAAACACAAATAGCAGTCACGTACCTTTTTCTTTTGATCTAAAACATCACGGCTGCAAGCAGCAAAACAGCTGCACGTCGCTCTTTTCTTAACTTGAGCGTTCACCGCAAATATCTTTTTCTTCCGAAGGAACTCGCCGGAACCGAACAAAACAGCCGCAAGCACGTGAAACGACCACGCGAGACTCCGTATATAACACGTATTCTTCGGCCGTATACCACACGACAGCCGCGCGAAACAAACTAACGTGAACTCCTTATCTAGCCACCTTTCACGTACTACTTTGCATGCAACCAATTCCAACACGGAAGCGACGCCACGGCTCCGTATTGAACTCGTATCTCACGGCGGTATACACCTACGTGCACAACTCCAATCCGTATACAACTCATATACGCCTCATCTGAGCACATGCAGCCTTGCCGTATGCTTCCGCCATGACGCATCTCCGCGCCTCCAACGCCGCGTCATCTCCATACGCATTGTTCTTTAGCCTGAACGTCCCGCATGATATCCTTGACCGATAGGATCTCAGTTCCTCCTTGAACTTAGTCCCGAAACCTCAGTTCCACCCGAACCTAGTTTCAGTCCCGTCATCGACGACGTTCCGCCTCAAGCAACACCTGCACATGAATAAACAACCAACCACGTACGAGCACAAGTCTATGACTTGACTCAAGTCAATCCGCACAATACCTCACACGAGCGTATCATGCAACATACGACAATCTGAACACGCGAACGTCAATCCGCACACGCAACATACTATAAATAAAATCATAACCAACGTTGTCAATTATTCATCACCTAAAATAACCGAGACCTGGCCACATGGTCTAACAGCTACATATGCATTTTTTTAAAAAAAGTTGGGAGGCAGAATTGCTTTGACCAGAAAGATATTTTGTTTTTATTCGTAATATCATCTGTCATTTTTCACTAGCTAGTGCTTGCATTGCCATAGTGTGTTCCGATGTATGCTAATTGGTCCAGAAATGGGTTTGCATATCCCAATCACAAAACATCTACAGTTTGATAGGTGTCGTGAGAACATATTAAGCTGGAAATATTTACAAATGCTGCATGCTTTGAACATGCAAAACTGATGGTAAAAATCCCTTGAAACCATGGTCTGTTTTCTTCACTAACCCGACCTTTGAGAAGCAAAGCAAACCATGGCATGTTTGAATGTGGTGGCGAACTGCCAATCATATTGCAAACGGGACTTGTTTAACTTGGTGATCAGAGCCACATGTCTAAGGGTCATATACTCATATATCTTGCAATATCATTTGTGCAGTTATATTGTGTTGTTGCCAAGGTTATTAAGGCGAGGCGAGGTGACCCCTCACACCTTTTAAGCGGTAAGGTATGAGGTGAGGTGACGCCTTACACATCTTAAGACGCTAAGAAACAGCAAATAAAATGAGCATTTTAGTAGCACATATGTATCTTATTATTGTCAATTCTTGAGCCCATGTAACACCCATCCCTCTTTCCAATTGCTCTTCTCTCATGTAACATCCATCCTCCTTGGCCCCTTGCAAGTTTTAATATATAAATTGTTATAAATGTAATAGATACAAATTATATTTCAATTAATTGAGTAAATACAGATTAAGTGACATACTTGTTGACAATCTCTCCTCTTTTCTCTTCTTCCAAGCAACAAGCCACATGAATAATGAGCAACATAAGTCCACAATAACAATTAAGTGAATCCGAGATTAAAAATGAGCAACATAACAAAATAACAAGCACGACATAAGCGACATAAATCCACATAAATAACATAGATGATAAGTCCACAAGTTTAGAGTAATCTAATTGCATAATAATAATCCACAACATAAAAGTAGCATAGTTGATAGTGCAACTCTCTCATCTCAATATCCATTGTTGAACTCATTAGGATTGCTAGTAGAACCTATATTTTCTCCACCATCTTCGGTAGCATTGAGAGCTTTGTCACAATTGCTCACGGCCACATCATTATGTGGATCTTCCTTCTCATCTTCTTCATTGCCTGAATCCGAGTCTTGCACTTGCTCATCTAAACTATCTTCTTCAACCACCATTTGTTGTAGATCTTGCACGTCTTTAGTAGGTCATAGTCTCACCATGACTATGCCTATTACCTTGCCTTGGAATATTATGACCACGAAGCGAGCATGATGCGTCAATGACTTCATTAACATCATCCCATGTAAGGTCACACTCATGACCACCTTAAAGTGGTACAGCCAATGAGTCAGTCCATTCACTATCCCAATCAAACTCCTCAATGACCAAAGCAGCTGTTCATCAATAAAAATCATCAATAAAAATGATATAATATTGATGTGATGGAGATGTGTCAAGAAGTCGTAGATGCGGTGAAACTCCAGGTGGAACTGATTACACTGACAGCACTGATAGGTGCGACAAACATCTGGCACCAAAGAGTCAATCTGACGCCATACCGCGAACAGCTGAGTATAAAACTCATCTATAGTGGCATCTCCCTGCTGCAATGACTGCTCTTGACGCACAACAGTAAGGTACAAGGAATCACCAGATGACTCGTAGCAGGTGCGCAAATGCGTCCACATGCCTGTGCGGAAGCCAAACCAACAACATCACTAGTGAGGTGCACCTTAATACTGGCAGCCAAAATAATAGAAGCACGAGCATTCTTATTGATCCATATATTGTAAGCAACATATTGAGTCTGAAAAATCTCCATGGTATCCTCAAAAATCCTCAGATGCCTTTGTACAAGCATCCTTCGGAAGTACAAGCTCAGCATGTGGAGTGAGGCGAGATGGACAAGGCAACTCACCAGTAAAAAAACTCCCAAAAGTGCTGACTACGTATGTAGAGGTGCATGTGCTAAAACCAATCCCGATAATTGAGACCATCGAAAATCACCAGGCAACGAGAAACAGAAATGATGCCTACAAAAGAAGACTTTTTTCTCTCTTTTTTCTTTTTTTCTAACCTAACCTTTTCTCGATTGGTTACTTTAAGAAGTCGACCGATACAAACTCCGACCGAGAGAGAGTTCGGGAGGTCAAGCCAGCCGATCGACCGAGAGGACCCGACCGAGAGAGAGGTTGGGAGAAGGTGACTTCGGTGACAGTCAGGAGAAGGCGAATTCAGTGGAGCTGCTCATGCAGTCACGCCATTGAGACCCTTCTCTCCTCGCGTCGGCCGATTCGGAGGCGGCAGCAGCTGGCATCGAACTCATCGGTAGCGGCGGCGGCAGTCAACGTCGATCTCGTCGGCAACGGTGTTGATCGGAAGAAGGCGGCTGGCGTCAAACTCGTCAACAGCCGCATCGGTTGGAAGGAAGCTGGCGTCGAGCGACTCAAAGGTGCTGACCAGGTGGTGGCCGATGTCGAGTAATGGCATCGATCAGAAGGCGTCGCGAAAAGACACCCGAAGATGAAGTTGCCCGAAGAGGCGCGACGGCGGGAAGAGCCAGCCAAGAGAGCAAGATGGTGGCGATGCGCAGCGAGGCCAAGAGAAGACCGCTGCGGTGGCTTACATCTGCACAGATCTGGCACGGATGCGGCCAGATCTAGGTGGGCACGTTGCCGGTAGCAGAAAAGCTGGCCAAGAGAGCCTGGCGGCGGCCCAAAGAAGAGGCGGCGGCGACAGAAACTGGAGAAACGAACCAGCGACACGAAACCCTAGGTACGGGCTCTGATACCATATTATGAATAACGCTTGTTTTCATCACGATGCCTATATATATATATATATATATATATATATATATATATATATATATATATATATACATACACGTACATGTATGACATATGTGCAGCAAATCCCTTATACAACAGGGTAAATATAAATCTATATGATATATATCTAACAGTTTTCATATCTTGAGATTCTGAAGAACCTACTCTGTTTTGTGTTAGTGCTTGCTTCCTGCAAGATTGGTGACGTACACTTGCACACACTGGTGGAGCCAGACCTCATACTGAGGTTACTATTATCCGCATACTCATTATTCCATTCCTAACTGTTAGATTTGTGTTGTTTTTTAATTAAAAAATTCAGAGAACAACCTTGGTCTACACTCCATAATATCCTGAATTTACCTTTTAAGAAATTATCACCTTGACTGTAACATTCTCCTTGTTTAACTTCCAGCTTATGAACATCTTGTGAATCTTCTTGTCTGTCCAAGATTTGAGTTGCAACCCCTACTTTTTTTTAATCATATATGTAGCTGATTATTCTTGCCTCTACCTTCTTGCTACATTTAGTTGATACTGTAGTCATTTTTCGTATTCTGATTTCTGGCATTTCCGGATCCTGCATGATCAGGCACTTATGGGAATGCATGCCATACTGCAGCCAACCATTGACGACCATTCTCCATTGTACAGTTGTAGCCTCTTTCAGCATATCTGGACCATCAACAAGATAAACATTCCTGGTGCATTATGTCTTACTTTAGCCATTATGTAAAGTTTTTGTCTTAGATTCTCTATAAAACATATTGTTCTTAAAATTGGAGGACCCTTCTTCGCGAAGGTAAAAGAGCATCTCCTTTTCATTTGCTAGATGCCTTACGGAAAACATGTGGTTTGGTGTAGACGCATTAGTGATTATTCAGAGATATATTCCTGCTTTATGGAATCGGAATACCTGTTATTATCGCAATGCTGATTTTTTTCCCCCCCATCAATCACGGTATAGGAAAGCGGCACGTTGCATCTGGTGTTAGAACTAAAAGAAATTGATTGTTTAGTTAATCAGGTCATCAGGACATGATATTTTAGAGAAACATGGAAACACAAACGGGCCTTCCTGGTTGAGAAATCTGCTGTTCTCAGAGAAGTATTCTGAGAACAATATCTTTGATTCCATTGTACACTGAACAGTGAGTGGTTTTGTCATGTTAGTTGCTGGTTCTCTTTCGTCATATGTCAAGATATGATCACAAACAATATCCTTGCTCCTTGGCATGAGACTAATGACAATTAAGGAAGGTTCTGGCTGCCTTCGCTTAACTAAGTTTGTTTTCTCAGGTATATTCTGTTAAGAAAATATAGTTGTATTAGGATACAGAGTTTGTATCCTATTCTATATATGTCTTATCCCTATATGGTATATCCCCTTATACTCTCCTATATATATGGCCCTTTGGACCTTATATCAACACACATAATATTCATAACATAGTATCAGAGCTTATGTTAAAATCTTAACCTAACCTCAACCTACTTCCGCTGCCGCTGCCCCCTGGAGGGTCGATCTCCGCTCCCGGGGGCGGCCACTTCTCCATGTCCCGACCGCCCCTAGCTCGCCCTGCCACCCCGCCGATGGCCTCCTCGTCGTTCGACGCCAAGATCTGGATCCAATCCGGAGGTCTAAGGTTCCCCTCCCGCCGCACGCTGGCTTCCCGCTCCGGCAACCTCGCACCGCGCCGCCCGGCTGCGTTTTATTGCCGCCGCTGCCGCCGCGACGCGGAACCGAGGCCGAGCGGCGACTTTCGCTCATTCCACCTGCCGGTTCCACCCTCCGACTGTCGGCCGACCGGCCGGCTCTGCCCACTGGCCGACCCGCTGTTTCGCGCCCACTGGCTCCGCCTGGAGGTGGAGACCGCCCTCCGGCCGTCGGCCGACCCGTCAGTTCCGCCGCCAGCTCCGCTCGGTGCCACTTGCCGTCCGCCGGCTATGCCTGGAGGAGAGGCTGCCCGTGGGACGTGGGTTTTCAGATCCGATCTGGATCTAGTAGGTAACCAAAAAAAAGGAGAGAAAAAAATGAGAAGGTTCTGATCTAATTCTTTCGCTGCCTTTGATGTTGCCTAGGTCTTGACCGCTCGAGCGAGGCTCCCGCGAGGGGCTACACGCCAAAATCCGGCTCTACAACACGCTCCTAGATTCGCTCGGTGCGCCAGGTCTTGACCGCCCGAGCGAGGCTCCCGCGAGGGGCTACGCGTCAAGATCCGGCTCTGCGACATGCTCCCAGATCCACTTGGTGCTCCAAATCCGCCCGAGCGAGGCTCCTGCGAGGGGCTACGCGCCAAGATTGGGCTCTACGACAAGCTCCCAGATCCGCTAGGTGCTCTAAATCCGCTCGGTGCGCTAGGTCTTGACCGTCCGAGCGAGGCTCCCTTGAGGAGCTACGCACCAAGATCCGGCTCTGCGACACGCTCCTAGATCCGCTCAGTGCTCCAAATCCGCTCAATGCGCCAGGTCTTGATTTGACAGTATTTTTCAAAAACTGCACGCTACGACGACATTATCAAGACTTGGACTATGGATTTTTTTAGTAACAATTCTTTTCAAATGCAATGCTATTGTATACGCCTTGCATTTGATAGGGTGTTAAGGAGATAGAGTTGTATTAAGATATAGAGTTTATATCCTATTCTATATATACCTTATCTCTATATGGCATATCCCGTTGTACTCTCATATATATATATATATATATATATATATATATATATAGCTCTTTAGACCTCATATCAACACACCCGATATTCATAACATATTCAACCAAACCAACCATTAAGTCATTTTTTTCTCTCTGAAGGGTACATGCGTCTATTTTGTGTCAGTTGAGGAACAAAAGCAGCCAAGTGTCTCTCTGGGATGCCACTTGGCAATCCGGACCAATTTAACTTGTCCTGGTAAGTGATAGGTCTCTTACCAAGCAGGACGCGCAATTTCACTCATGTTGTTTCTGTAAGAGAAGAAAAGACTGCTGGGTTAGCAACCTTGCCGTTCGAGGCATGAGATGGAATTGTTGGACATGTCCTGTCCATCTGTGCTCTTCCAATGTTTTCTGACAGACTTACGTTGGATGTGCATGTGCAACTTAAACTTTGCTAGCTAATATGACTCTGTATTTGACCGCACATAAGTTGGTAATGAAATAGTCAAATCGGCCAAGGAACCGTTGTACTTTCGTCTGTGCACGGACAGCTGCCTGTGAGGCTGACTTTAACTTGAGAAATGATGTGTTACCTAAAAGTAAAATTCCATCAAAATCGAAGAACCAATGCCATCTGTTAATGTGTCGTGCTTCAAGTGACCACCAGCAGTGGCTTGGCTTTCACTCAGAAAAGCAGCAGCTTGGCTAAGAAAAATTGTGTTATTTTTTTCTTGGTTTCTTCTGCAAGCTGAAACCGAAAGATGGTGTTACAGGATATTACTAGCTTCGAGGGCTTAATAGGCAGCCCTACACATCTTTTTGTTTGGCAAAAAAGAACACTAGTGTTTTAGAAAAAAAGAAAAAGAGAGAGAGAGGAAGAAAATGAAGACTGGGCAATGCGTCGATCGCACGGTTGGAACCGAGGAGGCTTCAGAATGACATCTCCTTTGTTATTGTCTCTTGTGCGGTTGGATCGGATTCCCTTATTCCATGGGTCTTGAACGTTCGAGTCATTCATGGTACTTATTAGCAGCGCGCATGATCGATCTTTGGACGAAGGAAAGGTTAGTATACAGGTTAAAATCTTAAATAATGTTAGGAGATGGATGGGGAATAAAGTAGCTAGGTGCTTGTCTTTGCGAGTGATTGGTATAGGTAGGGGCAAAATCACGTGGTTAGGTTGTTTTGTAATGGCTGCAATATGGATGGATGGATGGCTGAGCAACAGCAGTTCATAAAGAAAAGAGACTCGCGTGTGTGTGTGTGTGTGTTGGGGGCTTGATCGACCTCTGTTTCAACAGAAAAAAAAAATCAGTCAGTGCTCATGCATGATCAGCTAAACAATTAATGTTACCTTTTTTCCAGCTAGCCAGCAAGCACGGTAGTAGAATTACCGTAGATGCATCAATCATTTTTGTGGGAGACCTTAATTTACTCGTGAAATTAACAATATCTGAACCAAGCTTCAAGTTAGCTTTGGAGTTTCCAGTGTTAAAGCTAAGCTGAAATGCGCGGATCAAGATTACTACTATTAAACAGTGAGAAGTGATTAATGCAGGCACATACAGGCAAGCTAGGACTCAAGAGCCCGTCAGTCATACCTGATGCTGATGATGCATGTGCAAACGCTGAAGAGCACAAGGATGCTAGCTTCTTAAGTTTTCCTATACCTGTGCTGTATCCAAACATCTTTTTTGAAGCTTTCCTAAGTTTGTAGTTCCCGTAGGATTAGGGCGACATGACATTCAATTCCTACGTTTTTTTTTCTATTCCTGTGTTCAAAAAAGGCTCAAGTTTATGTTTTTCTCATCTCGGATACCAGAATATATATAATGCCTTCCTATCGCTATATATACTTGTCTGGCCATGTGGAAATCGCAAATCTGAATGAGGGAGCTCGGCAGCTCAGAAAGGTACTAATTCACCCAAACCTGCAGATAGCATCAGGGGGCAGCAGCATAGCATAGCATATTGGACTGTACTCTCACCACACAGTATCAACGTGGACGAATTTGGTACTCCAATTAGCAGTACAAATGCTGATGACAAGAGATGCTTGCCGCCATTGAGGTAAAGCACGGCCGCTTTACATTGCGATTGCCAACTCTAATCGCATCCCCATCAGAGCAAACACACGATTCGGTTCATGCTAGTTGCAGAGAGAAATCCCATCATGATAAAAACCACTACGCGCGCGCGCGTCAATCACCATAGCTAGCCTTGCGCAAGCAACGGCAGGAACGAGCTCACTTATCCGCTCAAAAGAAGATTCCAACACCTATTACTTCTTCCTCCCTGAGGAATTCCTCAGCTAAAGATCACCGGTACCTAAAGCTGTCGTGCATATTTGAGCTTGGATGACAAACCTGTGGTCCATATCGACTGTAGTACATATTCAGGATTTCTGGGCCGAAAGAGAGCTGAAGCAGAAGGCTACTTCCCAAATGGTCAGATACTGATCACTAGGGATCAATCCTTATTTAATAGCATACTAGTACCTATAAGACTGATGCTTTTCGTTTTCTCCTGACAATACGAAGCAACAAAAAAAAATGGTGATATTTGGGTTAACGGAGGTAGTAGCAGATACCGAATTGCTAAGCTATGACTCCAGAGAATAGGAATGATACCATATACTACACAAGGTATACCTCGCAAATCTGATCAAACAGTAGTAACGGATAGCAAATAATATATGCAGATGCAGGACCTTGCCAACAGCTAAATACTAACCGTCTAGCCACACTTTTGGTGACAATATAATGCAAATCAGAATCCCACTCACAAACCAGAAAATTTCTGCTGCTTTATGTTTGCCTCTCTAACATCCAGCGCCCCTTTATTCCCAAGCCGTTGCGTTCCACAATTGTCAACTTGGAAATGTTCTCTCAACGTACAATATCAAAAAGGCTATCATTATTCTTAAACCATGCGTTCCTCGTGTAATTCTGCTTTCAAGATCACGGAGACTTTAAGTGATGTTCTCACTGTACCTCGCCGCTCATACACTAGACAAAATTATATGAATGTTTTCCCAAGATTATGGAGTGCATAAAAAAGGTCACCAATTTCTGTACCATGCATCAATTAGCCAGGTTTGCGATGATTTTTAATTAAACCGACCAGAATGTCAGATCAACCTCCTCTGCATTGATCTGGACCATAGACAAAGTTCGAAGTGTTTCCAACGGAGCATTTCTTCAAAACACGCACGCACACACATACACCCCCCATAGCCATAGCCACTGATTTCACTGGAGTAGAGTAACATGGGTACTAAAATACACTGGTACTATACCAGCCCTCGCAGTCTGCCAGACAAATCAATCTACCTAAAACAAGTGACCTGCAGCCAGGTGACATAGCATAACGAGTGAGTAATTTGATGATTGCAGCAGAGAATAGTATTGTTAGGATCATCAGTCCTAACTAGCCTACTGGAGTAGCTTGTTTCCATGGTTGCTCCTGGGGGACGGCGGGGAGCCTCAACATCTCCATGCCGACACGGACACGAGCTCTCCGCGTTGCCAATGCAGGAGGAGCGATCCGGCGCGCTTCTCCACGCGGAAACCCCTCACGGGCACCTTCTTCAGGAGTGAATCCGCCTGCGCCTCCGCGAAGCTGCTTATCTGCACCGGCACGAACCCGGCCGATGCGAACATCGTCCGCCATGGCAGCATCTTGTCCCCCGCGGTGGCGGATCGGTGCCTCCTGACCACGCAACTCTCGATCTTTGGCTGAATCAAGAAGCGCTCGATCTTGCTTGCCACATCCGAGCCCAAGCCCACGGCGTCCAGCGACTCGAGCAGGACCACACATGACTGGAATGCCCCGAACAAGTGCGCCGCAAATGGCAGTTCACTGCGGTCGCTGCTGCGGTCGACCGAGATGACAAGCTTGGCACCAAGCCGCCTGACCAGGCGAAGGACGGACGACACCGCGGGAGCGTGAACCGATCCAACAGGAAGGTGGACGGCAATGGCGTCGCCGCCAGCACTGGCGAGAAGCTCTGTGGTGTCTATGGTGCCAAGGTCAAAGACGGCAAATCGGAACGGGACGCCGAGCTCGGTGGCGAAGTTGGAGAGGTTCTCGTGGATGAGCTGCAGCTCGAGCGGGTGGTGCGACGCCGTCGACACCAATGCGGTGACCTTGAGCTCCGCGCCAGGGCGGCGTTGAGCCAGTTCCTGCATCAGCGATGCCCACTGCTCGCCGACGCCGATGTCGAAGTCGAGCACGTGGATGCAGGCGGCGCCACCGAGCTCGTCGAGCACGGCCTGGACGCAGGTGAAGTGCGCGAACTGGAGCACCGGGGAGACCTCGGAGAATGCCTTGTAGGCGCCGAGCTTGAGGAGCACGTCGACCGGCGTGGACGCCGGGGAGGCGTCGCCGGTGGTGGAGAGGGCAACGCGCAAAGCCTCCTTGAAATAGAAGGCAGAGCGGAGTAGTGGCGTCCCGGCCGTGGGAGCGGCGGACAGCCGGTAATTGAGCCGCGCCAATATCTCGCGGGCGCCGAAGGCGTCGCCGGCCTCGGCAAGTTTGGCCGCCTCGGCGAGCTGGTCCACCGCCGCGGCAGTGTCGTCGCTCGCGGCCTCCGCCTTGGGCTTCAGGGCGGGCACGAACCCACCTGCAGCCGCGGCGGGGCCGGCGAAAGGAGGCAGCTTTGGAGGGGACGAGACGGCCATTGGGTGGTGCCGCTTCGGCGGTGGCGGCGCCGTGTCGAAGGACGGGAACGCGCCGTGGAACGGCGCGTGCGGACGGAAAGGCGGCGGCTTTGTGTCCTCCACGGCCGTCGGGAACGGGAGGTTGGGGCCCACCATCGGCGGCTGCGGGAGCATGGAGGGGATGTGGTCGAGGTCAAGAACCGGGTGCTCCATGACGGCCGGTGAAGCGTCGTCCCCGCCTATGATCCAGTGCAGGAAGGTGTTGTCGTGCGAGAGGTCCGGCGGGTGCGGGGCCGCCTCCGGCAGCACGGTGCCGGGGGGCTCCCAGCTGTCGGCGGCGCCGAGCGCCATGTCGAGGGGCGGGAGCGGGTGGACCCAGTCGTCCTTGGAGTTGGCGGCGTCCTCCCATGCCGGCGGGGGCGGGGAGACGTTATTGGAGCTGGCGCCGGCGAGGGCCGCCACGTCGGCGGCCGCGCCCAGGGGCGAAGACAGTGTGGAGGCCGAGGCGGGCGGGGCTGGGGCGGTGGCCGAGCGCGGACGCGGGGTCCCAGAAGAAGAAGCCGCAGCGGAGCTGATCCTGGTGGTGCAGTGCTTGCCCTGGAGTCTGGACGAGCAGCAGTGTCCCGGGCGGGCGGTCTTCCCCTCCCCTCTTGCGTGCGTCCAGCAGCAACGAGCTGCTCCTGCTCCCCTTTCGATCAAAACTGCAAGCGCCACCTTACCTAGCTCTTGCTGCATGGAACATGGCACTCACTAGCTAGGGCCGATCCAGTACAAGACCAGCTGCCGCGTGGTTAATTTATCTTTCGTGTGTGTCCCTACTTGTGTTGCTGCAAAGTGATGTGTTTTTTGATCTCGAAATGGATGGTAGCGTGCAACATGAAAAAGGAGAGCTGTCCCCCTCTCGAAATTGCTTTTCGTACTAGTCAGTCAACTAGTTTCACCTTCCAATCAACAAGACGACATCTTCGCTGCTACCTGGTACGTATGTAGATGAATGATTCGTACCAGCTAGTCTTGTACACTGTTGGCACGCAGTTCGTATCTTAGGTCATCGCAGTTGGTCGTGTGCTTTCTTCTCCGTGCCAAGGTGCCATTCATGCAAGAAGCACCTTTCTATGCCCCTCCTCATTTACCGTTAAATTACTCTGAAATAGTAATGTTGGTATAGTTTGCTTTGCATAGTAGTCCATTGAACTTTGACCTTGGATGGTTGTGTTGAACCCATGTGATAGCTGCTGGATAGGTTTCTATGATGTTGCACATATACTCATCATCATGGTACTCTTACTCATGTGTTCTAGCGTCAGCCCAAATATTCTCATCAATTGAATTGCTATAGTACTTCTTTATTAGATTCCTCCACAAATGCATCATGCATTCTCTGTGCTCCACTTCCTCAGGGAATACCCTTCCAACAGCTGATGCGAGCCCATTATCACTATTCGTGTGTGATGTCAACTCATGGGGTGTATCAATGGCTACCTTGAGCTTCTAAAGGAATCGCTCCCAACTCTCAGTTAATTCAGACTAGAAGATGCCATAGGCAACTAGAAACATCCAGTTGCGCCCATCTTATGCTAGTTGTCATCTGTACTTACCCATCAGGAACGTTGAGTCTATGGCAAGATAAGGTCCGTATCCCTGCAAGAACCCATATATGCAAGGCTTAAGAGCCACAAAGACTTGCACCTCAACTTACACCTCAGGTATAGGCCCACCTGCACCAATGATGCCATAAATTCACTCATTATCTACTCCCACATAGTCCTCATCCTCCATTGCTGTGAATTGCTACTAAGAGAGATTCTTAGGTGCATTATCTATGGATTGCTATGGAGAGGGATTCCCAAGAGCATTTTCTGTGGATTGCTGCTGACAGGGATTCTCAACAACACTTATGGGCTGTGAGCGTACTTGTGACAACATGGTAGCTTCAATTGGCATACCTAGCAATATCTCCTGACCACCTCGGCCCTACGTCTATGACCGAAGCATATATCTGGATTGCTTTCTCCATGAAGTACATCTCAAAGACATCAAGAAGTTTAGCATCAGAATTAATGGGATATAGCTCAACAATGCATTATCCCAAAAAAATATGAAAGATATTGCTTTCTGCTCCATATGAACTCATCGTGTAAGTAGTTAGCAGCAAGCATTCCTCTTTATCTACCACCTTATTGATGATTCTTGCCTTCTTGTACTCAAACATACCACTATATTCCTTACACATGTACGATCCCCATCCTAATAGCTTATTTGAACACTTTGATAGGGTCCATCCTACAACAACAAAGTTAGAACCTACACAATTTGTAGCATGCAAGAACAAATAGAACTACGGAAAGTGCATCATTGTCAAAAATTGATACTGCAAATTGGGACATCCAAATGCACCCGAACCCAAATTGACATAACATAACATCACATCCAACCAATCACCAAAAAAATTCCAAAACAAAGAAGCGGGACAAGGCATTACCCCTCAGGAACCCAAGCATTCGAGCTCATCATGTGCCTCCTCCTCGCTGAGATGGTATCAATCTTTGAACGACCGCACTGCCAAGATCTTCGGTGTGCTCGCCGCCTTGGGAGATTTAGCAAGCTGGGTTGTCGGAAGAGTGTCGGCCTTCGCAGCGGATGACGGCGGAGGCGCCGCCTCAACGTACCGTGCCACATATCGGTACCGCGCTGCCTCCCTATACTGCACCACCGAGGACTTCGTAGGGCTAACAGGTCCCAATTCACCTCAACTACAGCTTGCTGTCGTACAGGCCCTCATCTCTCATCTCACGAACGACTGAGGAGGGTGGGGGATCTAGGGTTTCAATTTATGGAGGGGGGAAATGCGGCCACGATGGAAGGGAAAAAGGGTGCAGGGTATTTAGGATTTCGGAGGAACAGCTAGGGGATACTTTTGTCTCTATGGGCTAGGGGCATATTTGCGATTTCTGTTCTTTGGACCCACCACATCGCAGCCCTAACGGTACCAGGTCATGGAATGCTCATGGCAAGAGCATTTCGAAGCATTTCGGCCTTCGTGATAGCACTTGCTTACGCGTTCAGTCCGTGATGATATTTTCCAACGCGCCGATCTTTTGGATGGCACTGACCACATTTGCTCTAGATCATATGATGCATCTAATCTAAGTCACCAGCAACAATAACAATTAGTAATATATATAGCGAAACTACCTTGAGCAATAGTATAAGGCCGGCCGGTACGTAGAGTACATTGTGCCATGTGAGGGTCGAGATTGTTTATTCACAGACTCCATAAAAATCCAATGACGCATTATTATTAGAAGTACTAGATAGTAGTTAACCATGCATGGTAGAGTTAATACTACGACACAAATTAATTAGCAGAAACAGAGGCCATCCGCTGAAACTTGTGGCCATCTGGTTCATCTGCATGAGCTTAACTGGTTCATTTTGACCGAATGCACGCATGAGCTAGCTCTATACTGCATCGATCGATCATCCATGACCAAAAGAAACTCATGGCAAAATGAAAAGAAGCTTCTATTTTCCCCCCTGAAACTTTCTTGAAAATACTTTTGACCAAAAGATAACAGTTGCTGATTTCTGACGGAATGGGGACGAGCGAAATTAGCAAACCTAGCTAAAAACTTTACTAAGATGCAAGTACAAAGTTTTAAATTTTACTTATTTTTGAACTTCCTACAATTTCGGATGTTATAGAAGATGGGCCCAAACAAAATATGGGCTGGGCTAAGGTCCGAGAATGGATTTTGAATTGAAATTGTTTTCAGATTTGAATAATCTCAAAATTCAAGTTTTAATTTTTAAAATTAGCAAACCTACTCTAAAAACTATGAAAATTTTTCGGGATGAACGTTAGAATATTGAAAACCCAATTAAATTATCGCTAGGCTCTGAACAAGTTTTAATTAATGTCAAAAATTAATTTTTAGCTGCTAAAAATTAAGGAAGCATCTTAAATACTTGCTGGAAATTTTGAAAATGCCCAAGAATGCATAAATGGTGTCTTTTAAAATAATTATACTGGTTTTGAGAATTTTGGGATGTTACATAATCTATATTATTTGTTTTTAACATACACTACTATATATTAATATCATAAATGAAACCAATTCTAGAAACATGAAAATTAAATCAAATTGATAATGTCCTAAGATTCTAACATTTGAATTCTTTAATGTGATATGCAACTCTTTATTATCCGTATGTAGTTCCTTTAAAATGATGCCCCGTGCAGATGCATGGGTCGCCACGCTAGTTAATAAAATGATGTATTTCTTTTCTTCGGACGATTTTTTCTACACTGACTGCTCGGTAGATTGCCATAATGCAGCAGATTGTTACAGTAGGTTTGGCAAATCATGCAACCATGGGCGATGGTTTCAATACTGCATGTATTATTTATGCTTACATTCATCCAACAAGCGCGACAGTCCACGGTAGTAAAATATACTAGCTTGCTAGGAATGTGACAAGTAGCCAGCGCGCGCGAGAGACCGATTTATTATTAATCTCGCGGCAGTGCCGGGACAAGGAGGAGCTTCTCCTTTCGGTGCACCGTCACCCCGAACATCTCCGTCGTATCGATCACCGACCCTTTTGGTAGCTTCCAGTCGAAGTGGTACATGAGGTTCGCCAGCATGGGCTCGACGGTGGCGATCGCGAAGTTTATACCTGGGCATATCCTTCGCCCGGTCCCGAACGGCAAGAAATGGAAATCATTTCCCTTGTAGTCGACGGCCGCACTGCTACCACCCTCCATGAACCGCTCTGGCATGAACTCCTCTGCCATCTCCCAACAGCTTGGATCCCTACCTAGAGCCCACCCGTTGACGATGACGCGTGTCCCGGAGGGTATCGTGTAGCCCTCTACGTCGCAGTCGGCCATGGAGAGGTGGGGCACGAGGAGCGGCGCCGGGGGGTGGAGCCGGAGCGTCTCCTTGATGACCGCCTTCAGGTAGGGCATGCTAACAATCATCAGGTCGTCTTCGGTAAATATTTCCTTTCCCTTTCTCTTGTGTTTGCTTCTCCTTGCCTCGGCTTGCAGCTTGGCCATGAGATGGGGCTTCTGCATGAGCTCAACCATCGCGTATTCCAACGTTATGAATGATGTGTCCGTGCCGGCTTCGAACATGTCCTGCCCATGCGTACGTACATATATTAATTGCTTTAATATAGTACTAGCTGATCTATCGATCGATCATTGTTGTACGCTATATTGTCCAGAAAAATACTACATAGTTACCACCAATAGTGCTTTAATATTGTCTTTGGTGAGGTTGTACTCTTGTTGAACAGAGAGCAGCACATCGATGAAGTCGCTCCCTTCATCATCGCGTTGGTGTTGCAGCATCGATGACTTGGCAGCATGGTCGTCGATGAGCTTGTCGAGCAGCTCATCCCATCTCTTCTTCACCTTCTCGGCTTTGGCGCACACCACCCTCCTCACCATGTCCAACCTCCCCAAGCTCGGGAAGTGGTCCTCTAGGTTGAACCCGCCGATGAGCATTGAGTTCATCTCGACCAGCTCCCGGAACAACTTGTTCCGGCCTTCCTCCTTGAAGAACTTGCCTGACACGGCGTGGCACACGATATCGTTGGCGAACGAGTTGAGCAGCTCGCTCAGGTCTACCGTCGTGCTCGCTGCGGCTGCCTCGCGGATCTTGGCCATGACCAGCCGCACCTGTCGATCATTAGTCATCCATCACAGTGCATGATCAGGTTAATCACAGTAGTGATCGATAGATATGCATGCACGGACATATAATTAGAATTAATATAGACAGTGATCGATTACCTCTTGCTCGCGGGCTCGCTGGTAGGATCGAACCTTCTTGACGGTGAGGAGGTGCGTGGTGGCGATCTTTTTGATCTGGCGCCAGTGCTCGCCGTAGGGGGAGAAGGCGATATCGGACGAGCCGTAGAAAAGGATGTCGGTGACGGCGGAGTGGGACCGAGACGCGAACACGTGGTCGTGCGTGCGCAGGACGGCCTGCGCCGCACGAGTGGACGACACGACGAGGGTTGGCACAGCGCCGAGGTGGAGGAGCATGAGGCCGTCATGGCCGTGCTTCCCGGCGAGGTCGCGGAGGGAGACGTGCGGGAGGGAGCCGACGAGGTGATGAAGGTGACCGATCACGGGGAGCTTCCATGGAGGCGAAGGTAGCTTGTTCAGCAGCTTGCCTGCTCCTCTGCTCGTGCTGGTCGTCGTCGCAAAGCGGATGGTCATGAGCAGGAGGAGAATGAGAGGGCACAGCATCAGAACGAGAGAATAGTACACTGATGGTACTGCTGCTGCCTGTGTCTCATCGTCATCGTGCAGCGCTAGCACCTGAGCCATGGCTGCCTCTAATTTGCTTGCTTTTTTTTATCTGTCGCTGAACAAATTAACTAGCTAGGTGGTTTCAATGAATCAAATCAATTGCATGTGAATAATAAGTAGCTAGTGCGATGCCTTAAGCTAGACCGCTGGCTTGCGCCTTTTATAGATAGCTCAGGACAGTAAGCAGCAAGGACAAGGCCAATCGTGCAATTCGCTCGGTCCATGCCCACCATTACATCATGACGAAGATGTTTTGTTTGGAAAAACTAAGATATACATAATCTAATCGTACTTCCTGTTGTATATGTTTGTGCATGACAATCATTGACATGACAAATTTTCCCTGGAGGATTCGCAAATTTTAAAATAATTATATTGGTTTTGAAAATTTTGGGACGTTACATGTTTCCACCGAAGAAATTTAAATTTTGCAAAAGAAAAAAATTTAACTTTCATCACACAATGATATATATAGATCTTCTCACGTAGTCCTTTGTATTATCCAGTGGCATGATTACATTTTGGCCGCACATCTTTTTACCATGGATGGATGCATGCATGAGAAGGTCTTATCATCGAGGCTGGCCATGTAAATGATGCATGCATGAACGCTACAATTAGTTTAAAAGGAGCAAGATTGCGAAATACACTTGTGACGACGGACGGCCTGGCCGAGGCCATTAAATCAGCAATATTATGACCATTAATTTAACGCAGATGTATATGATGTTTGGATCTTTCTTCAAATCTAGTCAAGGCCGGTTTGGTTATTAAAAAAGTTAAGATAGCAACAAGCGAATTAATTAGCAAAGGAAAATCTACTACTTTGAATTATTTTCCTGTCTTGTGTGATCTTTTGACAAGAACTTTCGGTAAAATGGCATGGTAACATCTCAAGGCGTGCATATATATGTTTCAACGAACCGTGCATAAGCTACATCGCCCTTCATAATTGATTAGTAATTAATTGCAATAACACGCATTATCTAAATTATGCATGTCTCTTTCCACATTCATACATAAGCTACATCGATCCCAATTTAAGCGACCACCATATTGCTAAATGTACGTACGTATGCATGTAACTGGTCATCGAGGGCTGTGCTTATTTTGATTTAAAACCAATTTTTACTTCTAATTTTTGTTTTTTTACTATTCAGTAATTTCATCTTTTTTTGTTTTTGGCTTTTTTTCTATTTCTTTATATTATATGTGATGAGCTAATATATATTTTTTTATTTTTTAAAATTTAATTATACCAAATAAGTTAACTCAGATACAGTAAAAAATCAGTTACAGTAAAAAAACTATAAATCAACGTCAAATCGAGCGTTACCTCAATTTCATTGTTAGAAAAAGGAGTACAATATTGGAGTAGAGGGTTTCAGATCAGGACGAGACCAAAATATATACTAGCTAGGACTTCTTTCAGTTGGCCTCCATGTCCACGTTGTTTAGCATTGATTTGAGGCTTAGGTCCGGTTTATAATTCTCGGCTGTTGCTCGCCAGGGCCTTTTTTTTATTGTTTTTGATCTATTCATTTAGATTGCCGAATCGGCCCAGGCCTCGCATCACGGGCTTTTGTTAACATACTAGAATGGGCGTTCTTTTTAGCGCTTTTGATTTTTGATTAAAATTTTATTGTAGTTAGCTTTTTTTACTGTAACTGATTGATTTTTTAAGTATAATTAATTTTTTAAAAATGTAAAAATATAAAAAATATGTTAACCCATTAGGGACAATACAAAGGAACACGGGAAAAAAAGAAAATACAAAAAAGCCTAAAATATCTAAAAAAATCAGAAAAAGACGAAATACTGAATAGTAAAAAAAAGCAGAAACTTAAAGCTGAAATCGAAAAAAAGCCGAAACGAGCGAGGCAC
Source organism: Melocanna baccifera (assembly GCA_036346265.1). NCBI lineage: Eukaryota > Viridiplantae > Streptophyta > Magnoliopsida > Poales > Poaceae > Melocanna > Melocanna baccifera. The sequence continues at coordinate 39,293,284 of CM070683.1, forward strand.
CGCGACCTTCCTGAGTGTTGGCTGGGATGTTGCAGAAGATCCCAGATCCTTCTTGATATAAACAAAGATGAGTGCGAGCTTAGCAATCTACTACCATTGAAACAGCGTTGTTAGTACGTAAAGCATATACCAAATGACAAATGAAAGGAAACAAAAAAGGTCGTATGCTTTCCATCATCTTATGTAACCCCCCTCACACACACATACACACACGTGTGTGTGTGTGTATATATATATATATATATATATATATATATGTATATATGGAGCTTCTTTTCTACATCCAGATGTAATTATACTTTATGTCGTATTTTATACCGTAGGAAGTATCTCACGTAACAGAGGATATGTACATGTAGTATACGATTATTTAAGATTATCTATGTGGTATGAACAATTTTTTAGAGATAGTATGTAGATTTTTTTAACATACTCCTTTTTATATGTGTATATGAAGGTATTTATAAAATACGTTAAAAACTATGAATTCCTTTACAATTTTTTCATGTGATTCACATTGAAGTATCTTATAATTAGTATACGAGTATATCTAAAGTGATAAAGGAGTATTTCAAGTTTGTTTAGGTGGTATATTACATATGGGTGTAATTACACACGGGTGTAAAAAGTATTTTTCCTATATACACACACACGTATATATATACGAAGTCTCTTTTCTACACCTGGGTGTAATTACACCCTATGTCATATCTCACAATTTAGAGAGTATCTCGCGTAACAGAGGGTATGTACGTGTAGTATGCGAGTATTTAAGACCATCTAAGTGGTATGAACGATTATTTAGAGGTGGTATGTAAATTTTTTCGACATACTCCTTTTTATGTTTGTATATAAAGGTATTTACAAAATACGTTCAAAACTATGAACTCCCGTGTAATTTTTTCATGTGGTTCATATTGGATTATCTTATAATTAGTACACGAGTATATTCAAGATAATAAAGGAGTATTTCAAATTTATTTAGGCAGTATATTAGAGGTTAGTGTAATTACATCCGGGTGTAAAAGATATTTTTATATATATATATAGTATAATTAACTGGGATATCATGGTGCCTAGACACCATGATCTGAAATAGATATTTCTCTTATGTATCATGTGCAAAAAAAATTGAATTTTTTTGGATGACAAGTTTAGCTAGTTGGTGCCCTCTCCACAAGAAGAAAAGGCATGACCTTTGCAATTGTCGAGTTTTTCAATAAAAACTCGAGAACTACTACTCCAACAAAGGGTTGTTCCCTACACTCGATAAGTTAGGGCAAATGACCGGTCGGAAGCAATCGAAAGATGATGAGCACATGCCATTCCAAGATCCAAAGCAAACCATCGAGCATATCTACGGAGGATCTTCGATATACGAGTTAAAACGATAGTACATGGCTGTCGAACGTGAGGTAAACTTCATTGACCCTCCTTACTAAGTGGTCGAAAGTCACCATGTTTTTTGAAAAAAAGTGATTGTCCGATCCCATGGACTCGACTAAGTTGGTTTTTGATCGTGGTCGAACCCACTATCAATAACTATCAAGTGAATTGCGCATTGAATGATGGTATCAGTTCTTTAATTATTTTATTTGTAAGTGCTCTGGACGAAATGCAAATCCCTTGTACCAGAATAAAGCCTGTGCGATACTCATTTCACGGGATCGTACCAGGGTCTTCGCCCAAGCCCATTGGCCAAGTTTCTCTACCTGTTACGTTTGAGTCTCCAGGCAACTTCAGGACATAGAAAGTCTCTTTTGACATGGTCGATTTTGATATGGTGTATAACACCATACTCGAACAATCAACTCTAGCACGTTTTCTGATTGTCGCTCGCTATGCATATCAAAGTCTTAAGATGACAAGTCCCAAGTAAGTGATCACAGTCCACTGTGATAAGAAAATAGCGCTTACATGCGACCACAAGTCCCTCAAGATGGTCCAACTTGAGAAGCTACCAAGGCACATCCTTCGACTAAGCACTAGAAGCCTAAAGCTACGTCAAAGCCAAACGAGGAAGTCAAGGAGGTTTCTTTGGACCTAGCGGAGCCTTCGAAGATGGTTCGCACAGGGTTACTTCCGACCCCACATAGGAAGATGCTCTCATCACTTTCCTCTGAATAAACACATATGTATTTGCGTAGTAGCCATCTGACATGCTCAGGGTCCTCAAGAAGGTAATCAAGCACATGCTAGATCTATGGCCTGATAAGAAGCCCGTAAAACAAAAATTACAGATATTCGCACCAGATCGACATGAAGCTATCAGATTAGAACTGGACAAACTACTAAAAGCAGATTTTGTAAGAGAAGTCGATCACTTAGAGTGGTTGGATAACCTTGTAATAGTTAAGAAGTCTAATGGTTATCATAGGAGTAGAATTGATTATCTCAATAACAAAATTTAGCAATAGTTCATGTTGTGTTAGCATATGTGTCAGAATGATCTGTTCCAGTGTGTATGTGAATAATCTTTCTGAGATTGCTAAGTCAGTACTAGCATCTTATGAGTTCGTCGTCTGAAATTGTAACCTGTCATGGCAGTGCGTGTGGATGACTTCTGTACAAAAAATGTAAATTATAACCCTTCTGTTTCAGCTATTGGACTATGTGCTTGGTCATGGTCATACAGCCCTTTTCCGTAGAGCTGAGCTAAAAACACTCATGACACTACATCGTACTAGTCAACAATTTATGAAGTGTTTTCTCTTTTCTTGCTCACATGTACGGTACTACTGGCCAAACGGTTCTACAAGTTTTATCCATCAATGTTTTATCGGGTGCTAGTTGTGAAATAATCAATGTTATTGTAGGAAAATATCAACTCAACGATTTATTCAAGAGTGACTGCTAACTCCATCTACAGGATTTTATTTCCTCAATTCAGCATTAACACTCATATTAATTTGCAGCTTCCCGCTCTTATTGACAGGGCATAACATTAGTAGTTTCTCCTCTGGTTTCACTCATCCAAGACCAGATCATGCATCTGTTACAGGATTCATCTGCATCATCTCTTGACCTCCATTTCAAGGCTATCCTTTTGCAATATAGTGTAACTCTCCAACTTAAAACTTCATACGACCTGCAGCCGTTATCCACAAGTTCATGCTTTTCAGATCAAAGCTAATTGTTGTTACAGTTCTTGTTTTTCCTGGCATATGCTACATTGGTACTCTTGAGTATTTTCAAAGTGCTAAGCTCTCTGTTAGTTTGTCACTTACACAGTTACATCCTTCTTTAGGAGGTGGTAAGCTTTACAGAAGTATCCCAATCCTTCCCATCTAACTTTGTCTATCCAACCAAACACGAAATTAGCTCATCTCTTTCACCCTCATCCCACCAACGAAACAAAAATCTGTATCACCATATCTACCTAACCAAATAGGTTCTTGGATCATCCCATCCTATTCTATCCCATCAAATTCTGAATCATCCCGTTCCATCCACCTCCCAGCACCTAACCAAACGCTAACTTAACATCGTTTGGAACGAGGGTAATATGGTCATCCGTACATGTTTCTTGGTTGTTGTGCAAGAATCTAGAGTGACATCTATTCATGAACAGCGAGAGGTGATTGCTAGCCACTTGCAATATCTCTGTTCTCTTGTCTTGGGGTATTTGTCACTCTTCTTAGGGGTATTAGTCTCCCTGAATGTATAGATTATAGATTCCTCGTTCTCCCCATAGGATTAGGTGGCCGGGTTTGATACGATCTTGGTATATATCAATATTATGAATGAATATGAGAGAGCCATCTTGGCCCATGAGCAAAGGACGCAAGCTATGTTTTTCTTCACCTATTCTTGATCGACCTTGTTTTTTATTTTGTTAAATTAAGTGGACCATCTTGGAACCCAGAAACAAGCTAGATAATAACAAACTGAAAATATCGAGGGGTAGTGGATTTCCAAACGAAAATTAAGTGGTAACATGCAGTTTGCCAGTGTGCAGCCCGCTAGCTTAGCTGGTACTAGTAGATGCCACCAAAGGGCATAAAGCTCGAGGCCAGCCATAAGCTAGAGTACTTGAAGTGGCTCTTCAGGAATAATCGACTATACAAAGGTAGGTGGCTCTTCAGGAATAAAAATCAGCAGAACCATATATTATGACTTTAACTTACTCTTTACGATGCACTCTGCTTGTGTCAAGATCAATATTAATTATAACCGAGTCTTCAAGCTGAAAAACCCATGGACATTCCTTGTGTACGTGGCTGTTGTCCCACCTCTTGTGTGTAGTTGCGTATTCATCTTCGTTGGGTTATTGAACCATGCGCCAGGAAATAATTAAGGCATGGTTTCGTCCATGACAAGCCGTAGTATATTATGTCGCCGTCGTCGTCTTTGGATTATCGGTCACCATCCATCGATCCCAGCCTCACCTGATGCACAGACAGTGATCCTTTCATTCACCAGATTTCTCATCTGAGATCGATTTCTAGCAGAATATGCTATATGTTTTCTTTCTTTTTTTTTGGCTTCGCATGCATCTATATCTCTCGTGCTACTAGCTTAATCGCTTGTTCTTCTTGGCCTACCAACCAATGGAACTAACCTACCTAAGCATCGATTCACATAGCATATAATATGGGTTAGTACTGTTTCGGTCTCAAAAGTCATCAAACAAAAAGCCTCCTTTCGAGGAAAGCAGCAGCATTTGTGCGTGCATCCCCACTAATTAATTAAGTCATCGCTCAATCGAAGACATATCAAATTCTGATCTTAATTCTAGCAAATCACACATGCATAAACAAACAAAGTTTCGCAGATGTGTTTTGTACCACTTGTTTCCGTCAATCAATTTGGTTCTAGATTTTTAGTAAGGTCGCTGGCTAGCCGAGGGAGGGGAGGGGAGGTCCCTGGACGTTGTCTCTAGAGCGAAGCCGACACGTCGGTCTGGGATGAGCACTAGCGCTAGCTTCACGTATAATGAAGGAATTGTTCACGGTCTTAAACAACTCGGGATTCCTCAATATGTACTCCTACACAGGGGAGGACACAACTTCAACAGTATGTAAATCTAAAGTCGTCTTTGAATCCCATCCTTTTCCTCCCGGACAGACAGATGCAGCGTTGCTGTACCTCCCGTATGCAGCGCACTGAATGACAACAGTAGTCGAAGAAGAAAGCAGAAGACCAGCAGCTGACAGCTGAGACAGACAGCGGCCGGAACAACCACGGCAGCACAGCTAGCATCCCCCCTCCCAGATCGACTCGTAAAAGAAACAACAAAAGGAGAAAAGAACAGCCAGATGTGGTGAAAGAGAGGGGGCGGGGAAAGAAAACTAGAGGAGAAACCATCGCAAGAAAAGCATGCACAAAGGAGGAGGCCGGTAGCCCCAGCAGCTTCCTAGGCCTGGCCTCCAGTTATTTCCTTCCTGTAAGTCGGACTAATCTTTTCTGCCTGTGTCTCTTGGCTATCTAATTGTCTGTGAGTTTCCTTTATTTGCCGATTGATTTGCTTGATCTGGATTAGCTTTACCTTTGTTGTTGGTTATTGGGTCGGCAGGGAGATCATGGCCGCGGCCATGGATTTGGATCTCAACTGCTCGCCGCCGTCGCCGGAACCCGCCGCCCAGGACGACTTCAAGCGGGCAATGCTCCGCCAAGAACACACCTTCCGTGATCAGGTTCCCATAAAACTCCCTTCTTGCGTTTCTACTAGCTTATGTAATTCTTGGTAACAAGAAAAAACAGCGAGAGAGAAATTTATTTACTTTACGATTTTTTTTTAGGCATTCGCTCTCTCACTTTACTGTTTCGGTGCGAGAGGGAGGATTATTTTACGTTGTGATCGATTGTGTTGTGATGCCCTCCCTGCGCTTGCGTTGGTGCTGTAGGTGAAGGACTTGCATAGGCTGTATTGGGCTCAGAAGAATCTCACGGATGTGCCCTTCTGGAAGCAATCCGATGATTTGTTGTACGCTCGGCATTCGCTGCATGGTTCTCACATGGTGAGTTATACAGGCTAAAGAATTACCTTCACTTGTCCCAAATGTGTGCTACTAAATCAGGTTTTTGATGTTCTACAGAAGGATTTGGATAACACAGAGAATCTGGCTGTCTCTAGTGGTTTTTACGAGCTAGGCAAGCAGGCCCTTCAATATGGCGATGGGGTTGCAGAGAATTTGGGCTCGGTTAGGAGAAAACCTGAACCTGGTGGTGTGCAGGGGAGGTCTGGTTATCACGGTGTGATCGATTTGGAGAAACCAGCGACGTTGGATGATGATGTGGAGATTGTTTCTTCCGCTGGCTTCATTGACTATGCCAACCAGAATGGTGGTTTTTCACATAATTCCCAGCATCTTCTGCTGGAAAATACTCCCCATGTTAGTTCTGGTGAGTTCAGGACCATTCCTCCTTGCGCTGCCTAGATTATTACGCTTGCGAATTCCAGACATACCATCTTATAGTTATACTTCTCTGAATGTTTACATTGGTTCACTTGGCGGTGGAGCAGCTGTTAAAGGATAACAGTTACGTCGAGTGAAACTGATAAATACAGAGTTGAGTGCCTGCTTGAGAGTGGTTTTTTAATAGAATGGCCCTTGTGATCAAAACTCAAAATGTTGTTCGATATAAAAAAAATCTAGTGAATCCGTAAGTAATCGATCTTTATTGAAAACTGTAGGCTCTAAGAGTAGGCTATATTATTGGTAGGGTGAGAATAACCATGCACAATGCTCTGCTTTGAATTCAAGCTTACGAGCTGCAGGGTTGCATTGTCGACAATGCCAAAAAAAGAAAAAAAACTTGATTTACACCATGCCAATTGCCTATACCATTATAGGCTAAATGATTCCATGAAACAATGCTGAATTCTTTCTCTAAATGACCAACCTTTAGATTTCACAATTAAAGATCATGATCGCCGAAATAATCTATATACCACTTCTAGGAAATTTTGTGGTATGCTGCCTCCAATTTTTCTAAGTATATTTTTGCGCATCTTGTATTTTTTTATCAATACTTTTAGCTAATTGTTGTTTTCCATGTTGTAGAAACATCCACATTAGCTTAGAATCAATGGAGAGTGTTTTTTTGTGAAATTTTCTGTGCTCGTCCAAATTAATCTCCAATCAATTTTTATGCTTCGTGTCTATTTTCCAAATGTTTGTACTACGCATGGATTTGTTTTTTTTTTTGTTGGTCGATGTTGTTGAATGAAGCCATGTATGTACAAGTAAATATACAAGTAACCCCCTAGATCTTAGACTATTTACATGTCTAACACCCCCTCTCAAACTCATGGTTGATTAACAACACTGAGTTTGGAGAGGTAGAAGCTATGCTGAACTCTAATCTGTGCCTTGTGAAGAAATCTGCTAACTGAAGTTACGAAGGTTCATACTGAAGAGTAATAAGTTGGTCGTGCACCTACGATCGCATGTATGAAGCACGCACCCAAATTGAACTCATGCTTCACGGGATCTCGAGCAATACTAATCGCGTAGTACTGTCTGAGAAGAGAGGAGTCGGTGCAGTAGTAGAAACACTGAAACCCTCAATTAGCCACCGAAGCCGAGTGATCTCAGCTTCAAAAATGCCATGGCTCTCAACTCAGCCTCATTGCTCGAACAGAAACGACAGTTTGCTTCTTGGTCTTCCAGGCAATCAAGGAGGAACCAAGGAAAACACAATAGCCAGAAAAGATTGGCGATCAGAATGATCGCTAGCCCAGGTCGCATCAAATTACGCCTGAAGCTGCAAAGAACTGGAGCAAGGAAAGAAAAGGCGAGTAATGGTCCTGCGAAGATATCGTAGAACACAAAGAAGGTGACTGTAGTGGAGCTGAATAGTAGAGACGAACTGACTCAGGATGTGAACTAGGTGAGAGATGTCAGGGTGAGTAATGCCAACATAGACAAATCTGGCAACAAGATAGCGGTAGCGAATGGGATCCTCAAGAGGCCCGCCATCAGTAGGCTGAAGGTGAGCACTAAGCTCCATAGGAGTATCAACCATATGCTGATCAGTGAGACAAGCGCGAGTAAGGATATCTTAAATTTAACGCTCCTGGGAGAGATAGTAGCCCTCAGGCGTAGAAGCGATCTCAATCCCAAGGAAGTAACAAAGAGGACCTAAATCAGACATCAAAAACTGCTCATTGAGACACTCCTTCACAAAGGCAATATATTGAGAGTCATCGTCAATAATGATAATGTCATCCACATAGAGAAAGAGCGTCCGACCCCGAGAAGAGATGTGGACAAAGAGGGTAAGGCCGTGATCACTGGTGGAGAAGCCGGCAGCAGTGACAACAGAAGAGAAGCGGTCAAACCAAACACAAGGGGCTTATTTGAGGCCATAGAGAGAGCGACAAAAGCGACAAACTGTACTCTCAGGGACAGAATATCCAGGGGGTGGCTATATATAGACCTCACGCAGCTCACCATTGAGAAAAACATTCTTAACGTCCAACTGAGAAATGGAAAATTGTCGAATAGAGGACATAACAAGTAGAGTGTGGACGGTGGTTATGTGAGCAACAGGAACAAAAGTCTCATCATAGTCACGACCATACTCCTACTAAAAACCATACACTACAAGATGAGCCTTATAGTACTTAAGAGAACCATTCGAGCGGATTTTGATCTTGTACACCCACTTGCACGTGATGGGGGTGACACATGCAAGTAGGAGCACAAGATCCCATGTACCAGTACGCTCCAAGGCAGCAATCTCCTCAGATATTGCGAGCTACCACTCAGAGTAAGAAGCATCCTTGCGGTAGGTCACAGGCTCAGAAGAGGCAGTGGCTACAAAACCGAAGCGCTGAGGCGGCTTGATAGTGTGGCGATCACGAAGATCATATCTGGGAGGAGAGGGTGGAGCAGGACTTAGCAGGGACGGAGAAGAAGAGCTGGGAACAAGACCCAGCAAAGACGGAGGCTCAATTGGAGAAGGAGTAGGCTGAGGACGATGAAAGTAGTGCAGAAGAAAAGGTGGAATCTCAACAACAGAACGAGAAGTAGACTCCGGCGAAGGTGGAAGAGGTGCAGCCGGAGGAGAGAGAGGCGAAGGAGGACGAGGCGAAACAGGAGTGGAAGGTAGTGAGTCAGAAAAGAGATCGACTCAATAAGACAATCTGACCTAACTACGGGGGAACGAGGGTAGTAAGGTTAGGACTCATCAAAGGTGATATCCCAAGAAATCCTCATCCAACGAGCACTAGGGTCGTAGCAACGATAACCCGTATGCTTATACTGTAGCCAAGGAAAACACACTCAGCTAAGGGAGTAGTCAGCTTGATGTGCTCACAAGGTGGAAGAAGGAAGAAATAGATAAGCCGAAATTGTGAATGTGACCATACTCTGGGTCTCGACCATAAAGACGCTCGACAGGAGTGAAATCCTGAAGGGCAGTGGAAGGCTGGATGTTGAGAGGGACAAAGGAGGCAATCATGAGAGCACGAGCGATCTTAGGTAAGTGGCGATACTTACGTTCAAAGACACTATTCTGAGCATGAGCACCAAGGCAAGAGTACTAGGCAAGAGTACCCTGCTCAGCGAGAAAACGACACAAAGCAGCAGAAAGATACTTACCAGTAGAGTCTGTACAAAACACACGAATGGGCAAATCGAACTGAGTGCGAACCATAGTGACGAACATCTGGTAACTAGAAAGAATCTGACTGCAAGAGGACATAAAGTAGATCTAAGTATGGCAAGAATAATCATCAATAAAGATCACATAATATCGATGATCCCCTTTCGAAATGAAGGGAGCCGGGCTCCAAACATTAGAGTGTACAAGATCAAAAGGACAAGTAGAAATAAAATCACCAGAGGGATAAGGAAGCTGCAGCTGCTTGCTATGCTTGTAACTCATACAATGTAAAGATGTGTCCTCAGAAACAAAGAACACTACGACCAACTAGTGACGATAGGCGCGATCCGCAGAGATGATCAAGACGATAGTGCCACCGAGCGAAGGAGGTAGTGGAAGACGCGCCCAGAGCAGAGGTAGTGGTAGGGGTTGAATGGTTGGTGGAGACAGCGGAAGGCAGATGGAGCCAATCGAGCTCTTAAAGACGCTGTGAATCACGGCGCCAAGGGCCAGTACCATACGGAGTCCCAAAGAGGCCCAAAAGGCCAATACAAAGTGGACAGGTAAATATGCAAATAATCCCCTAGACTCCAGACTATTTACATGTCTAACAGATGTGTGAATGTGAAAAGGCACCAATGCTTTTGTCCTATCTTTAAATGAGATCCTTCAGCCACTTTTAATAATGCAATATAAGAATCTCAAAGATCTAATATTGTTACTCATTACACTTTCACGATTTTCCAGTTCATATCCTGTATTTCATAGTGTATGAAATTATAAGTTGGCAAAGTTTATGTGCCGTCAGATCACATGTTTTCCAGTTTGGTCCATGGAAACACATGAAAGTATTAATCAGTTCTATGGTATGTGCAAATTATACACCACAATATTCTTTGTTCTAAGTTCTAGCCAAAGAACATCATGAATTTTAAAGTGCGTATGCTTAGAGATGATGGTTGAGATTGCGTCCACTGCACTTGATCCTTGTTTATCTGATCATTACCACTTCAAAATTTGCATTTGTTTTGTTTAGAATAGCATAAATGCACACCCCAGAATCCCTATGGTTTGTTGTTACTTCATCATACCTTGTTCCATGAGTAAGGCGATTGCCCTGCTAAATATAAAGCATTTTATGAGTAATTTTCCATTTCAGACTTCGGTAGAGAAATAACATTTTGAGCCGTACGACATGGTTCGCGCTGCCATATTTCTTTGACGTCAGGGATTACATAATACATAATGTTCATGTACATCATCCTAACTAACTGTATCCTGTTCCTAACATTCTGAATTATTCATGTATGTGTGCGTTATAAACTCAAAGAACTCTTATGTCATCACTGTATGACTCTAGCTCTTAATTTTAGGTGAGTTGCTTGTCTTACAGCCGCTTCTCTTGCAGTACATGTTATTCATTGCTCTATGGAACTCCATTGGAAGTGTGAGCTTCTCTTGGGGGCATTTGCTTGACTTTTCAAATCTTCTATCTTACAGGTTCAACTAGATCTAGTGATACTCCAGACAGTCATTCACCTGTCAAAACAAAGAGTAGTGCATCTGGACGCATGTTTATCGACCTGAATATAGCTCAAGAAGATGATTTTAATATCGCCCCTGATCCTTCCAAAGCGTTCTGTTCTCTTTTGCCCATTTCAAGTACAGTACAATCTGGAGACTGTTGCCATAACTCCATCAAAGCATTCCAAAAGGGTGGTGAATCTAGCATCGGATCATCGAAAGGATCTTCCATCACCGTTGTCACATCCATCTCTGCTCCAGACAGCACAAGGGAAGTGATGGCTGCAGGTTTTCGTGACCCTCAGAGCCACCAACCTTTCTGTGTGGAAGCTTCAAAACATGATGCACTTCTAAGAGGAAATATTCAGCATCAACATACACTAGATAAGGTTTCTGGATTGGATTCTCAGGGATGTTTGGAAATACCACGGGAAGTAATCTCAGTTAGGTCCAATGGTGGAAATAATTCTTCTTCAGGTTTACAGAAATTGAAGGACAACCACGCCACTTCTCTAATGGGAGAACCAGCTTTAGTATATAGGGAGCACCAAGAGGAGACTTTGGCAGTAATCTCCGATGATGAAATGGAGGTTATTGACTTAAATGTGTCAGTTGGAAGCATCGATTTACCATCAACGACAGTCCGCGGTTTCAGAGAGAAATGTGTAAATAATGATGGAAGTGAAGAAAATTTATCCAGCCATTACTTTACTCAGAATGAAGATCAGCAAAATACTCCTTCCATTGAATATCTAACTATCAGAGACCATCACTTGGCTGAGAGTATGGATGGCAAGAGCGTACAGTCTCTGGATTCTGGAATTGCAATTAACAGATCAATTTTGATTCCAGAAACTCCACAAGGTCGTGACTATGCTTGTCCAAGATTGAGATCATCAAATCCTGTGGATACTATCAGCATGCATCAAACTGAGACGGAAGAGGATGAAAAAATTGCATCCACAGCAGCTGAGACACTTCTTTCCATATTGACTAATAATTCTGCTTGGATCGCAGACAGCCATTGCAGCAACAATCAGATGGATGGTCGGGATGGAAGCCATGAACCTCAGCTTTCTTTGGATTCTTTCGAGGAAGGTGTATTGAACCTAGAGGAGATCCAAGATGATGGGGAATCATGCCCTGTGAGACCACCTGATAAGGATGGGCCATCCTGTGGGATTAAGCTGAAGAGAGGGAGGGGGCTGAGAGATTTCCAAAGGGAAATATTACCTGGGCTCGTCTCTCTGGCGAGGCACGAGATATGTGATGATTTGCATGCTATAGGGTATGAACTCAGGAAAACTCGGTCAAGAAGAACCTCCGGGGATCAGTGTCCTCCGTCAACCCGAACGAGACTGCCTAGGCGTTGTTCTGCCGCATGGAACCAATGAGCGTTTTCACGTCACACCAGGACGGCACCGGCCCTTGCATCGCATCTCACAAGCGCAATTGCAAGAAACAGGAATACTGGAGTTTAAAGGCCAGTTCTAACTAGCTTTGTGAATATTGCTGTGTACTAAGCCTAGCTGAAAACCCGGTTTGTCGGTAGCAATTCGATTGGAGAGATTCATTTCACTAATCTACGAGCTTGAAGACAATGTTGAGAGATTTTAGATTGTGCTTTAGCAGCTGCAGACTTAAATTTATCAACTGATGGTAAAGCTAACATTTTTGTGTCATTCCCCCCTCGATACTAAACCTGGAATTTGCCATGAATGGCTCCATAGAACAAGGGTGTCTGTGTGTGTACCTCGTTTACTGTAGTTCCTCAGGTGATTGCTGATTTGCCATGCGAGTTTACGGCCCTGGTGAATTGGTGGTCCCAAATATTTGCCCTGTGCTGTAGCAAAGCATCCAAATTTGTCAGGTCAATATAACAGGAACAACCAGGAAAGGCCATGAATCATTGTTACATTGCATTAGGGTGTACTATGCCCCCAGATGCAACAGTACATAATGCCCCAAATGCCAGCGACTTTTTATTTCATTTGTGAAAAGAAAATTTCCAGAAGCAAGTAATCCAATATGTAGTGAGACAAGCTACGGTTTATGACGCGTCAGTTCGCCACCACGACAAGTGATAATGGCAACCGCCAAAGATCTCACCGTGATTTTCCTACCAAGCACAAGTAGCCCACGCTTTTTACACCTTTATGAGCTTTCGTTGACTAGGCATAAAAGGGTAGACATGGACATGGTCGGTGCAGGCCAAAGCACTTGCACATTTGCATCTTGTTAGATTTGCAAAATGTCAGGAACATGCTCTCCTCAGGATCATCAGAACCTGGGGAATTAATCTGCATCATTTCATTCTGAAGGTACTGTGCTGTACAGTGGCATATACTAGAAGATTAGGCAAGATATATCTTTATACTCCACTAGTTGCTGCTGTTAGTCGCTCGATTCTTACTCTTTGTGATAGCAAGATCCTTACTCTCATCGAGAGGATGACACTTAAAGATGGGGCAATTTTCTCTTGTTATTTCTCACACAATGTCATGCCAACCTGAGGAGTTGGGGATACAAATTTATAGGCTGTTAACCAGCCAAGCATATGCTAAGATGCTAGTCTAAGATGCTGTCCTAGATGCTAGTCAAGGTGTTGTCCTAATATGCTTGTCCTAAGATGCTGTCCTAAAGACTAGTCAAGATGTTGTCCTAAAATGCTTGTCCTAAGATGCTGTCCTAAAGACTAGTCAAGATGCTGTCCTAAGATGCTTGTTCTAAGATGTTGTAAAAGCAAAAAGCAACACAGAGACTTATCCATCACTCTCCCCCTAAGTCTTGTGTGTCTCCTTGTGGGGAATCTGAGCCATCCCGATCCTGGCGCGAAGCTCCTGGAACTTGATCCGCCCTAGAGACTTGGTCAGGAAGTCGGCGAGCTGGTCTTGGGTGTTGATGTAGTTGGCCTGGACACTCTCTTCATCCAAGCAGCTTCTGATGAAGTGATACCTCACCCGGATGTGCTTGCTGCGCTCATGGAAGACGGGGTTCTTCGCCAAGGCCAAGGCGGACTTGTTGCCCACCCCGAGCTCCACCGCCTCGCGTCTCGCCAAGGAGATCGCCAGCGGCCGAGCCACCACGAGCCCGAGTAGAAGCGGTAGTGGCTGCAATGTACTCGCCTCGCAGACTAGACAAAGCCACCACCGCCGCTTGACCGATCGCCAACCGACGGACATTTGCCGAGGAAGTCTGAGATCCGTGGTGCTCTTGCTCGTGTCGATGTCGCCGGCGTGGTTGCTGTCGCTGTACCCGATGAAGTGCGCCGCGTCGGGACACCTTGGGTAGTGCAAGCCGTAGTCGGAGGTGCCCGCGACGTAGCGGAGGATCCTTTTCACGGCCTGCTGGTGCTCCGTCGTCGGTCGCTGCATGAACCGGCTGACGTAGCCGACGGCGAACGCCAAGTCCGGTCGCGTGTGGACAAGGTAGCGAAGGCTGCCCACAATACGCCGGTACTGCGTCGCGTCCACCTCCTGCCGTACTCTCACGACTCAGCTTCAGCCTCTCCTCCATAGGAGTGTGGGCTGGGTTGCAGTCGGTGAGGCCGCCCAGTTCCACGATGCGCTTGGCGTAGGCAGTCTGGCGAAGAGAGATGCCGGAGCTGTCCTGGTGGACCTCGATCCCGAGGTAGAAGGAGAGGGGCCCGAGGTCGCTCATCTGGAAGGTGGCCTTCATCTCCGCCTTGAATGCCTCGATCTCCTCTTCCTTGGTACCGGTGATCACAAGGTCGTCGACGTAGACGCCTATCAGCAGGGCATTGCCTCCCTTGCCCCGCCGGTAGACCGCGGCCTCGTGAGCGCTCTGCTGAAATCCTATTTGCTTGAGGGTGGAGTCCAGCTTGGCGTTCCAAGCTCGCGGTGCCTGCCGCAATCCGTAGAGGGCCTTGCGCAGGCGTAGGACCTTGCTCTCCTTGCCGGGGATGATGAATCCCGGCGGCTGGTGGACGTAGACCTCCTCCTTCAAGTCGCCGTTGAGGAAAGCAGACTTGACGTCCATGTGATGGACGCACCAGCTCTCCTGGGCTGCGAGGGCAAGGAGGAGACGCACGGACTCCATCCGTGCAACAGGCGCGAAGGCATCGTCGAAGTCGACTCCCTCCTGCTGAACGAAGCCACGTGCCACGAGACGCGCCTTGTGCTTGATCACCTCTCTAGCCTCGTCTTTCTTGAGCTTGAAGACCCACTTGAGAGAGATGGCGTGGTGGCCGGCTGGAAGATCGGCCAGCTCCCATGTCTTGTTTCGCTCGACGGCGTCCATCTCCTCCTGCATCGCAAAGACGCCATGCCGCGTCTCTCGCCTCGGCGAAGAACGAGGCTCGCCGCCGTCGTCTGTGCGAGGTGCAGCTCCGCCTCGAAGTCGCGCTGCGCCAGTTTAGGGACCGACTGCTCGCCGAGGAGGTCGTCCACGGTACGGTAGCGCAGAGGCTCGCCGCCGTGGTAGGCGTCGATGCGATCCTCGTCGTTGGACAGCGGAGTGGCGAACTCCACCGTGCGCTGCTCGTCGTGGGCCG
This sequence comes from Melocanna baccifera, assembly GCA_036346265.1. Taxonomy (NCBI): domain Eukaryota; kingdom Viridiplantae; phylum Streptophyta; class Magnoliopsida; order Poales; family Poaceae; genus Melocanna; species Melocanna baccifera. The sequence continues at coordinate 39,308,876 of CM070683.1, forward strand.
AAGCTGCCGGTGCCGAGCCTGAGGGAGTAGACGCCGGTGTAGGAGAGCGAGGCGTGGCCGGCGGTGCTGGCGGTGGACTCGCCGGAGCCTGTGGGCTTGCCGGAGCTGGTGGTGGCGGTGGTGAAGGACTCGCAGGAGGTGGTGGCGAACGAGGTGGTGGGGTAGGCGAGCTCGGTGAAGATGAGCTGCTGCCCCCCCCCGGCCTCCTCGAAGTGGACGTAGTCGACGACGAAATCGCTGGTCGTCGGAGTCGAGTCGTCATCCACCATCTTGCCCCACGTCCAGCCCCGCCCTTCGTCGAACACGACGTCACGCGTGATGCGCACGCGCCGTGTCGCAGGGTCGAGGACGCGGTAGGCCTTGACGCCCTCCGCGTAGCCGATGAAGACCCCTGGCTTGCTCCGGTCGTCGAGCTTACCGACGTGGTTGAGCTCCTTAACGAAGACCAGGCAGCCGAAGACACGAAGGTGGCTCACCGCGGGCTTGCGCCCGTGCCAGGCCTCGTATGGCGTCTTGCCGTCGAGGGCCTTGGTGGGGGAGCGGTTGAGCAAGTGGACGGCAGTCATCACCGCCTCACCCCAGTAGAATGCCGGCATCTCTCTCTGCTTGAGGAGGGCACGGGCGGTGGCAACCACCGTCTGGTTGCGGCGCTCGACGACGCCGTTCTGCTGCGGGGTGTACGGCGCGGAGAAGTGACGATGGATCCCCTCGTCGGCGCAGTACGCCGCGAACTCGGCCGCCGTGAACTCACCGCCGTTGTCCGTGCGTAGGACCCAAAGCTTGCGGCCGCACTCCGCCTCCGCAGCAGCTTGAAGGCGCTTGATGGCGTCCACCGCGGCTGCCTTGACGTCGAGCAGGACAGCCCACATGTAGCGGGACACGTCGTCGACGAGGAGGAGGAAGTAGCGCCGCCTCGGTGTAGCCGTGTCACGGGCCACGAGGTCACCGTGTACGAGCTCCAGCTTCTCCTTGGCGCGGAAGCTCGCCTGGCGAGGGAAGGGGAGCCGCCGCAGATTGGTGAGGACGCAGGTGTCGCAGAACTGCTCCACGTGGTCGACGTGCTGCATGCCCCGCACCATCTCCTTGCTGCCGAGCTGTCTCAGGGCCTCAAAGTTGAGGTGCCCAAAGTGCTCGTGCCACCTCCAAGCGTCGTCGTCGCGGCGGGCTGCAAGACACAGAGGTTGCGCCACCTGCGCGTGAAGGACGCAGAGGCGGTTGCTCCTGTTGACCTTGACGAGGAGCCGGCGGCGATGATCCCAGATGCGCAGCACCCCGTGCTCGATCTCCACGCGCGATCCATTCTCATCCAGCTGTCCCAAGCTGATGATGGAGTTCCTCAACACGGGGATGTAGTAGACACCGGTGAGCAGCCGGTGCTCGCCAGTCTTGGCGACGAAGACGACAGAGCCGACGCCCTTGATCTCCACAGCGGAGGTGTCGTCGAACTTGACGGTGCCTCGAATGCCTGAGTCGAGCTCGGAGAAGAACTCCCGCCGCCCGGTCATGTGGTGGGTGGCGCCGGTGTCGAGGCACCACCCGTCGGTCTTGTCGTTGCCGGAATCGCCGCCGAGGAGGGCGTGTGCTTTTGGCTCGTCAAGGTGGAGGAGAGTCGCCGCGGCGGTGCCGCCGAGGTAGTTCCATGCTCGCATGAGCAATGAACAGAGCCGGCTGCTCCTCCTCCTTCACCTGCGCGACGTGGGCCTGACCGCGTCGTGGCTGTCGACAATCCTTGGCCCAATGACCAGGCTTGCCGCGCTTGTAGCAAGCGTCGTCTTGTGCCGGCTTTGCTTGCCGCCGCCGCGCCGGGCGCCCACGGTCATTACCCTCGGACGTCATCGCGCCCCCGCTCGGCGTCTTTGCGCGCTTGCCGCGCTTGCCACGCTTTGCGGCGCTGTCGTGGAAGAAGGCTCCCCTTCTTCTGTCACCTTGGCCGCAGCCCACCGCTCTCGAGTGAGGAGGAGCTTCCCGCCAATGGTGACGGGTCCCGAGAGGCGCTGTGGCTCATCGCTGTCAACGACCTTGAGGCGATCCAACGCCTCCTCGATCGTCATTGTGGAGAGGTCCAGCAGAGACTCGATCGAGCGAGCCATCTGCTTGTACTTCTCGGGGACGCAGCGGAAGAGTTTTTCCACAGCTCTCTCCTCGCCGTAGGTGTCGTCGCCAAACTGCACCATCTTCTGCAACAGAGTGTTGAGACGGAGAGCAAAATTATCAATGTCCTCACCTGGCTTGAAGGCTAGGTTCTCCCACTCCTTGCGTAGTGCCTGTAATGTAGACTTACGGGCGCGGTCGCTGCCGATGCGTGCTGCAGCGATGGCATCCCAAGCCTCTTTGGCAGTCCGCTTGTTGGTAAACGAGAACTGCATCTCGGGCGGGACTGCAGCGATGAGAGCATCCAGTGCCCGTCGATCCTGGTCGTAGTCGACGTCGCCGTACCGGACTGCATCCCACATATGCCGCACCTGAAGCTTTACCCTCATTACCGCAGCCCACTCGACGTAGTTGGTCTTGGTGAGTGTAGGCCACTCGCCGCCGGGCCGACGCCGGCGACGATACACGGTACTCGTGGTGACCACGATGCCGAACCGGGAGAGAGAGCGCGTCGCTGTGAAGGCGCGCTCTCGTCGACCGTCACGCCGCCGCCGCGGCGTACCTCATCCGAACGCGCCCGACGCGCCCGCACTGCTCTGGCTGCCGCGCGCGCGTGGCGTGCGCGGCGCGCCATCGCGCTCGCCGCCGCGCGCCTCCCTCTCCGGCAGCTCAAGGTCCGCGTCGGCCATCATCGCAGAGACGGAGCTGCCATTCTTTGCCGCGTAGAACCTCGACCTCGTTCTTTGCGCCGCTGCGCTGCATCGCCGCCGCCGCCGCTTCCACCTCCGCTCGCGCGCCCGCTCGCCGCCGCCGGCCTTGACGCCCTTTCGCGCCGCGCGCGCGTGTCGCCGCTTCGCTCGCGTTCCTACGCCGCAGCCGAGCTCGACTTCTTGCCGCCGCATGCTCGAGGCGACCGAAGGCGAGATCGCCTCTGCGGACATGGCGCGCCACCGAGGATCGCTGCGTGGAGAGAGCGCCTCGATGAGCCGCCGCCGTCTCGAGCAGGGGAGGAGTGGCAGGGCGGATGAGCCGCCGCTGCCGCGAGGCCGAAACGACGCTGGAGAAGGGATTGAGCAGGAAATGCTCAGGCTACAGGATAACCTCTCTCTGATACCACTTATTAGTCGCTCGATTATTGCTCTTGGTGATAGCAAGATCCTTACTCTCATCGAGAGGATGATACTTGAAGATGGGGTAATTTTCTCTTGTTATTTCTCACACAATGCCATGCCAACCTGAGAGGTTGGGGATACAAATTTATAGGCTGTTAACCAGCCAAGCATATGCTAAGATGCTAGTCTAAGATGCTGTTCTAGATGCTAGCCAAGATGCTGTTCTAATATGCTTGTCCTAAGATGCTGTCCTAAAGACTAGTTAAGATGCTGTCCTAAGATGCTTGTCCTAAGATGCTGTCCTAAAGACTAGTCAAGATGCTGTCTTAAGATGCTTGTCCTAAAATGCTACAAAAGCAAAAAGTAACACAGAGACTTATCCATCAGCTGCAGCCTGCAAGCTGTCTCAGGAACATGATGATAATATTCTTCAGAACGCTAGTACAGCAAGGACTTGGCCTAGGCTCCGGAGGCCTGTTGGAACGAGCACAAGTTTATTAATTATGATTCAGTTTTATGTTGACCACATCAATTCTCTCTTTCTTCCTTTTCTCCTCTCCTTTCTTCTTTGAGATCAGCTTTTCTGCAGGCCAAGTAGCAACCGACCATAAACTACTATCGAGTACAACTGAACCTTTTACATGGGAGACCGACACTGAAATCACTAGCAGTACGTTGAATTGGTGATCAAGCTGCAGAAAAAAAAAAGAAACAGAATACATGAAATGGGAATGTGATAGCAATACGCATGGTGATGGACATTGATCAAGATGCACTTAGCTCTTGCTGGTGGCGTACAATCAGATGAAACAAGGAATAAATAGGGGAGGTGTTGCTGGGATAGGATGGCGGATGGACTTGGTGTCTGAACACTGAATAAGCCCCTTGCGCCCTGTCAGTCAATGTAGTTCTGTGGGTGTCAGCATCTGGTATTGCAGTATTTAAATGCAACTCTCATCATTCATGAAGACAGCAGTCAGAGATGGTGATATCTCCAATTTATTGCACATCTTTACCTTTCTCTTTTGGATTGATGATGGTTTGATACTAGTGCAACACAGTGGCGACACTGAAATATAAAGGAGTTTGATAGATTCTGAAGGCTTCGTAGTTTCAGCAAAAACTCATCAGAATGGGATGGTAACTGAGAGTGAGAGGAGGGTGAGAATGTGAAACCTAGTCGATGACAATTCAGTACTGGAGCCCTGAACTTAGGTCATCCTCCACAAATTTTGTAGGCGGTATGCTACTTATCTGATGCAGGGCCACTTCATATGGGGTGGTCCAGCGACGCTGCAGAGTACGTTCCTGCTTGCTTGCTTGCTCAGGGGTCTGCAACTCTGCATGTGTCGTGACAAGTGACACTGCATGCTGTAACATGATGCTAATAACTCCCAAGTCTCACCCTCATTTCCAGTGGCTCTAGTACAACACCTGCTGTTGCTGGGAGTAGTTAATTCTCCGGTTATGTATTTAGGTGGGCCCGCTTGTCAGCCAGATGAATGGTCCAAGTAAGCAGAGCAGAGTACTGCCAGTAGCATAAACACTTGTCATAAATCGTATGTTCGTAAACCGAACGAACACCAAACGAATGAATGACCAACTAACTATGCAACTAGTACTACACGGGTGGCTTTGCACTGCTTATTTGGGTTTTTAAGCCTAAGCTTCTGACTTATTTTTAAACAAAAAACAAAAAGAGAGTTATATCATCGCGGACAATACAAATAAATAAGGAAAAAAAGAAATACAAAAAAGCCTCCAAAAACACAAAAAGATAAAATTAAAAAGTCAAAAAGCTGAAGCTCTAGTGAGCGAAGAAAAAGATAAAATTAAGAAGTCAAGAGTTGAAGCTCTAGCGAGCGGCAAATAATGAATACTACTTGAAAGAAGGGAAAAAAGAAGCGATGAAACTCTGCTAGTGGAAATTGTCACAGATTTCTCTCGTTAAAACAGGTTGGTAGTGTTTAAAGCCAGCAGGATTCTCTCTCGATATAATATTGCAACGGCTTCTAGTTGGGGCTGCTCCGATCGGCTTAAAAGCCTCGGTTTTTGGCTTCTGTTATTAACTTTTGGTTATAATACATTGTAGTAGCTATTAGTTTTTCATAGTTTAAAAATTAGAAACAATAATATAAAATAAGAGAAAAAGGAAAAACCTGTCATATTGTCACGGATAATGTAAAGAAATGAAAGCAAAAAACTTAAAACCAAAATTAAGAAGCCAACGCATTTTAAGTGAGCCGAAGCCGTTTAGAACGGGGTTGGATATTTGTTTCACATTGCCGCTTACCTTTACCGCCCCCTTCATTCAGACGGACATTTACCTGAAACCGAGAGAGTATGCAGTAAAACTCGATCGATCGGAACTTCAGTTGCGATAGCACACAGACAGTTGCACAGTGGTGAGCGCATACTAAAAGCATAGCCATTTCACGTGCTGAATAGTCGATGACGACGACGAAGAATAAGAGGGACAAGAGTCTCCAAGAAGATGGCGTCCGGCGTATGAACTTTTGCCTGAACAAGTTTGTCTCTACCTTTAACGTGTCTTGTGCAAATGTTGCTAGTACTAATCATGCCCGGGCAGGCAGTGCAGTGAGCTAGGGGCACTGATCAGTGAAGGACAAAATAAGGAGAAGAAAACGAACTCATGGCATAGTGACAAGATGTCCTTAAAACCTACGACGACAAATCACTCTGCACAGAACGGAAGGAAAAATTTTGTGCCGTGCTGATTGTGATTATGTAGGCGCCCAAACAGTCGCATTTGTAATTTTGTATAGTACACAAAAACAAATAGAGTAGTACTATACAGCAATTGAGTTATCTGTCTCTGCGCACTGAATTCCACACACACACTCAGGTCACAGGACAATACTGGACTTAGAAAGCAAGACAATAGTTTTTGGCTAAAATGAATATCAGTGGTCGAATGAAATAACTTTTAAAAGGAGGAAGAGAATGGTAAAATAAGTGATGGATAGATATGTGCACGAGACAGAAGTGAAAGGAGTGAGATACCTCTTGTCTTATTTTTGGAGTGAGACAGGAGTGGGAGGGATGGAGAAATTGGGTGTTCATATTAGCTAGAGGCTAAAAACAGAAACCAATACAAATAGATCTAAAGTAGCAGCATTTCTATAGGTTTTGGACAATCTAGTAAAAGAAATAATTAATGGAAAGAGCAAGCTTTTTACGTAGTAGTCCAGTATTTTACGGTGACATGCACACCACTAGGTTGTGTCACCTCCTACATGCATGAAGCAATCAAAGCGAAGAGCAAGCCAAGATGCGGGGGAAGAGCCTAGGCCTAGGTAACAGTTAGCAGATTAGTGGTGGTAATTGTTAACAGGAGGGGTGCCAGTACAACTCTCTAGAGCCTCGAGTGACCTTGTAGATGATGAGGAAGCAGGGGAGCACGGCGCTGCTGTCGAGCACCACGAGCTCGCCGGTGCCCATGTCCACCGAGTCGTACTCACTGGCGTGGCACGTTGGCTCATTCGGCGGCCGGACGCGGCCGGCTATGACGCGGCACACCAGCATGGCCCTGCGGCCGGCGCCGCCCCCGGCGCTGGCGTGAGCCGCGCCGCTGCCGGCGAACGTGCGCGCCGCCGACTCGGCCCTGCAGGTGGCAACGGCCGCGCAGATCACCTCGCCGGCGGCCGCGGCGCGGCACTGAAACCGCATCATCTCGTTGCCGTCGGCGGCGCAGCGCGGTTCTGCGGCCCGCGCTCGCGCGGCAGCCCGCGCATCCTCGAAGCGCGCCACCGCTCGCGCCGTGCTGTGCACCCGGAACAGCGCGTCCACCTCGGGGGCTGGTGCCGCGGCGTCAGCCCCCCAGCCGGACGCGAAGATGAGCTCGACCACCCGACGGGACGAGTGGCCCTCCGGCAGCTCCGTCATTGGCAAGAATGCCGAGCTCGTCCGCGCCGGAGCCGGCGCGGGCGGCGGCATGAGCTGCGCCGGCCTCGGCTTATTCCTGGGCATGGCGGGGTTTCTCCTGGCAGGCCGGTCCTCTTCCCTGGCCCTCGACCTGTCCTTGGCGGGCAGGGATGCGAGGGCATCGTTAGCGGTGCAGGGGACGGGCAGGAGCGGTGGGGGCTTCTTGGGCGGCGGCGGACGGTACACGTCGTCGGCAACGGATGCAGACTTGCAACTGAGAGAGCGCATCCACGCCGACGCCATTGCAGAGGAGGAGTTGGTTGGCGTTGGCCTTAATTTATTATTCGCTCGCGCGAGCTCGTACTGCAGTGGAGTACATCATTTGCTTAGCTAGTAAGCAGCATGCATTGCACTGCAGGGTCCTCTTCTCTTGTGCGTGGGCCCGGGTGGCAGGGAGAACAATCCTAAGAGACTCGAGCATGACATCTAACGTAAATTTTATAGAAAGGGTTTGCGCAAGGCGATCACGAGTCACTGTTACAAGGCGACCCTTCTTGTAACAGTACGGCATCCGATTTTCTTGATCATTCTGGATCTCAACTTCTCTATGAGTTTAGTTCTGATCTAACTTATGGGTGTTTGTCATGTTCACCACCAGTAGCTCCCACCTCAGTTACTCGTCGTCCTAGCTTATAATTACCCCGCAAGCCTCAGTCATCTTCGGCGGCTCCTTAATCGTCTAGACCTCGGCTCCTTCTGAGCGTAGTCCCGATCCCTTGACCATTTTGACCCTAAGCTTTTATAGCTTAGTCCTAGTTCCATCCGTCTCACCATGACATAACTCTGGAGTCTTACAATCAACACAAACAAACTATCCTATAGCACTGCATAATACACAAAATCATCAATTGACACAATTAATCCATACAATGTACCATATAAAATATATGCAACTAAATCATTGATCCTAAACCTAAGATCAAACTATAAATCTATTTTCACATAAGCAACAACCTAGGTCAACCAAACTCATCTCGTAAACCAGGACCGAACAATAAACCCTTGTGTATACAAGCAACGATATAGATCAACCAAACTCTTCCCGAGACTCAAAACCCCAAGAAGCAAAATCTAGCCACGAGCATCACTTGTCAAGCTGGTTTGGCCGCTTCCCAATAGAGATCAGACCCCTGACAAGCTTCGGCTTTACTGCTGGTTGAACTGCAGATATACCAACAATCCGACAACTTTGTAAACTCTGAAAATTAAAAGTCAAACTCTGCAATCTCTCTAAACAAAAAAAATTAATTACTCATCGCAGCTGCAGAGTGATGACCACATGGTCTCTCATTTAGCTCCTGCTTGTAGGTAGTGGGTCAACTGGATATACTCCATTGGTTTACTACTAACCTGTTTTTAGCACTCTGCTACGTACCAGCATTAGGTTTTCGTCTAAATTTGTGACTAGGACGAGTACTATATACTAATGAAAGCTATATCGGACGTCCCTTCCTGTCATATATTTTTGTGTACCGGTTTTCCTTGATTACTTGTCGGTGGATACCTTTCTGGCCCTATTTTTCTGCTCACTCGATCGGTTAATTGGAGGATGGAAAGGAGTTTGTCATTGAACTCAACTGTTTATTTCGTAGATGTGCTGCATACTGCTACTGCTGTATGGATCGTGTACGTTGCAGTAGTATTTAATCGCGCGCAACGACCGTTGACATGTGGCAATTAATATGTATGCACCACTACGTATGTAATCGAGAAGTTGAGACTTAATTCGTGGAGCCGGTGCAAGAGCGTTTGGGTTTACTCAATGTGGATTAGTGAAGACCGATAAGTCTTTGATACTACAGGAAAAACTTCGTGTGTTCATTTGTGGTTATTTCTTGTCTCCTTTAGTGATTATATTTATAGCTTTACAATCGTCATATATTCTTGTGCTTGTAGTTTGTTGCAAATCAAATTTAGAGTGATGCCTTAGATTTTCTAGAATTAAGTAGGTTAAATTTCTCTAATATAATTGCCTAATGATCAATTATTATAATTTGTTTTAAAAGGTAAGATTTTTAGAACCTCATATTTACCTCTTTCTAGTCAGTTATTCTTGATCCTACACCCCTGTACGGCTGCACTCCTCTGGTCCTCCTGTGGACCCTATCCATGGCCTGCGCTCCCCGAGCCCCCGCCTCTCCCTGCTTGGCACCTTGGGCGATTGAGCTGCTTGTGCTCCCTCCTCCCCGACTAGTAGTAGTCTCCCCTGTGGTGCTATGCCCTGCATCGCATGCGGCAGCGCCTCCTCCGCTGCTCGTCGGCCGACCACTCAGATTTGCCTCCCCAGTGGCCCACCGCCGTTTGCTAGCTCAGGTGAACACGTACGTCTGCTCGATCCTTCCTCCCTCCTCCATTCGATTTTGCATCTGGGCTGGATGTGATATTCTGCTGCTACCTGGGTCGGCCCATGGGGAGACGCCGAGGGTAGGTTGAAGTCTGAGTATCTTCTTAATTTTCTGTTAAGGAATGACCAGCTCCGATACTGTCAATATATAGTGTACACTGTACTAACCCCGGCCCATCATGGAGATTGACTTGAGTTAATTTCAACAAGTACTGGATTAAGTTGAATCGAATATATAGTTGAGTAATTAACCACGCAAGATACACGTACAGTTAATTAGTTCACGAAAATCAATAGTGGCTGATCGTTAATTTCAAGGCTAGTCGTATAGAATCAGAAAGCTCCTGTGCGTCTCTTCACCTCAAGCCGCCCACTGTTCATTTCTTTCTTGCTGCAATTAACCAGCCAACGCCACCTGACTACTTAAAGTGATCATGAGCCAGCTTAATTTGGGCATCTCTTGCCAATGGTGGCGTAACAAAAGTGCATTCTTCTTCTTCTTCTTCAACTACGGCTAGAGTTTCTGGCTACTATTTATTACGTATTAGTAAGGTGCCCGTGCGTTACAACGAAAAATCAAATAAAAGTGATGCATACTATGAAACAGTAGACCCTTTTGCACAGACAGAGCTACGGATTCTGGCACACAATTAGCGCATTCAGACGCAACACAATCTCAACAGGATTAGGGTTAAAAAAAATTGATCAACGAAAGAAGTTTTGGAGTTAAACAGGAGGAACGGCAAAATCATCATGTTAAAACCTAAAATAAGGGTGCTTATAAACCAAAACTTGTGTACAAGAATCCAATTGCAAGTCCAAAAACATTAGTAATTTTATGCAACTCAAACAGCAAAAACACATTAAAATTCGTTGTAACATGAGTTGTCCAATAACAGTTAGGCATCTACTGTATCTTATATCCCCCTACTATGTTGCAAGCAACAGGTACACAAGGCCTTTCAAATATTCAACTATTTCAGATCCACCAAGTTTTGAAGTCCTTGCAACAAAGTCCAACGCACAAGTCACATGTTTCTAACTATGTAGAAATTATCAATTGAACAAAAAAACAAAATAATTGGTTTGAGAAGAATTTTTCAAGTCACATGAACAATAGCACCTAAGCAACATCTAGGTGATTTGAGTAATAGCTAAATGCCCGTTTAGATTATCGAGTATCACAATAACCAAGATATTTATTTGGGTTTTTATTATTCAAATGATCGGTCAGAAACACACCGGATACATTTCAAGACAAAAATCAGAGAAACAAAGATAAGTTTGTAGGATACCTGAATATACAAAAATCAACAAAGTTGTCAAGGCATCAAACTTTGGAGTCAACAGCTTGCTGCCGCTTATTCTTCCAACACTCAATGTCTGACACAATGGTGAATATAACCTGACAACACCAGACAAAATGAGCTGACAAAATGATTTCCCAAAAAATGGATAAAGATAAAGATAAAGATAAAGATGGTGACGGGTTCTAGCTTAGATGGTGATGGGTTAGATGAAGGATTAGATGTCACAGATAGGGATGCAATCAGAGTAGATACAAATGGATATCGTTTATCCTGTATCTTATTACATATTTTTTTCTTGGAATCGTAGGCAGACACGGATAATATCGGATACCCATTTTTCCATTCCGTATTCGTTCTGTAAGGCTTCGAACAGTTGGTCGGATGAAAATTATCCGCTTCTTTACACAGGATATTGGACAGTAGTGTGCGATCTAAGTGAACAAAGATAGATTAATCACCGAGATATCGAAATAAGAGCACCCAATATTATCTGCATATTTAGATGTGCCAATCTACCTATATATATTATCTTGTTCCTAAGTGAAGTCACAACAGATTTTCTCATATTACTTGATATACGGATATATACGGACAGATATTACTCATCTCGTATTCTATTCCATATTTTTTCATCGGAATTGGAGTCAGACACGGATAGCTTCGGATACCTATTTATCTCTTCCATATTTGCCCCACGAGCTTTTGATCGATCGATCGGACGAAAATTATCCGCTCCGTTTGCACTCCTAGTCATAGGAATACGTTGAGGAGCAATGGGATAGCTCTCACCTGTTCCATTGAAACTAGATTCTACTGTAGGATAGTTTTCACAAAGAAATTAGACTAGTCCGGCAGTTATGAATGGGATGTATGTGGCAGGCAGGCAGGCATATACATCTCTGAAGTGAGAGGGATGGTGCGATGGCGATGATTGGCGGCGCGCGGCTAGGCAGCTCATCCCGTTAAGCCCATACTTGTTGCAGGGGGTGCGTACATCTAGGCAGGCTAACCATGTGCGCCCCAACGTGGCACGTTCTCCGAGCATCACATCTAGATGGACTTACCATGATCAGACTCTTAATAAGTCTAATCTACTCCGATCCGTACTGGAGTAGCAGAGCTTGTGCTTTGCTCGATCATGTTACCATGCTAGTGCGGTTATAAATGGCGGTACCCAGCAAGCAGGTCCTGGTCTGCAACAAGCCCACTAGAATATATAATGTTGCTTACTAAGGAGGTTGCAGCTGCTCTGGTGGTGGTGGTGGTGCTCTCCGGCCTCCACGGTTGCCGCGCCGGCGTGGAAGAGTACAACGCCAGCGCCGCGCAGTGGGGCAATGCGAGGGCCACCTGGTACGGCCAGCCCAACGGCGCCGGCCCGGACGACAACGGTAACTAGCCATCCATGCTCATTAGTTCCTCGATCGCCGCTTGCTTTCTTGGAGATGGAATCAACGGAATTGGGATGGATGCAGGCGGCGCTTGCGGCTTCAAGAATGTGAACCAGTACCCGTTCATGGCCATGACCTCCTGCGGCAACCTGCCGCTCTTCAAGGACGGCAAGGGATGCGGCTCCTGCTACCAGGTAAGGTAGTCTCTTAAGACCATTTTTGTCCGGCCATACTCCATACCAGTTCTAGTACTAGTAGTTGGCTGACCCGGTGCCCCGTCCTCCTGCTGTCACTGCACTGCGCCGCCACGGCCATGGCAGTTGCAGTACTGCTCATCATGCACTAGTGTTACGATGGATGTGCCACACGCTCGATCGCTTGTTTGCATCATCACATATATTCATGGCGTTACGATGGTGTACGTACGCATGCAGATCAAGTGCAGCAAGCACCCGGCGTGCTCCGGTCGGACGGAGACGGTGGCGATCACGGACATGAACTACTACCCCGTCGCCCCCTACCACTTCGACCTCAGCGGCACCGCCTTCGGCAAGCTCGCCAAGCCCGGCCGCAACGACGAGCTCCGCCACGCCGGCATCATCGACATCCAGTTCACCAGGTACGGATCCCTCCCTCGGTTTGGTAAGTAGGTAAATCTTTAAGGCTTCGACAAAGCATCGTGCAAGTTAATTGGCAGCAACGTGAAAAGATTCTCCCTAGCCCAGACTGTGGAAGCAAGAGAGAGGAACAAGAGCACATGTACAAGTGCATCGATCTCTGAGGCTCGAATGTTAATGCTAATGCTAGCTAGACAGCTGAGCTAGCATGACGGATGGATTGCAGGGTTCCGTGCGAGTTCCCGGGGCTCAAGGTTGGGTTCCACGTGGAGGAGGGGTCGAACCCGGTGTCCCTGGCGGTGCTCGTCGAGTACGAGAACGGCGACGGCGACGTGGTGCAGGTGGACCTGATGGAGTCGACAAGGTCGGGGGCGCGGTGGACGCCGATGCGAGAGTCGTGGGGCTCCATCTGGCGCCTCGACTCCAACCACCGGCTGCAGGCGCCCTTCTCCATCCGCATCCGCAACGAGTCCGGCAAGACCCTCGTCTCCAGGAACGTCATCCCGGCCAACTGGAGGCCCAACACCTTCTACCGCTCCATCGTCCAGTTCAGCTAGCTCGAGCGAGCGAGCGAGCTTGCTTTGTGGGAGTTGAGACGGCGACCTTACCTCGCCCGCCCATTATATTCCCCATCGCTTGCTTTGTGAGATGTAGCAACTGTATGTTTCGACTAGCTGCAGCTTGCATTTTTATCTACTTAATTACTATAAATGCATCATGACCCACTATGAATCATGATCCATCTGCTATCGGAGCAATGCTTTGTACAACAAATATATGTGATTTCGGGTCACGGGTTAGCGCTTGCCTCTGCATCTCTCTCTGTCTCTCTCTCTCTCTGTCTTCTCAGTTGTGTGCGTACGCAGTTTCCAAGAGATGCTACTGATTCTCTCCCCCCTTATCGTGGCTTCAGACTGCATTTCTGCAAAAGTTTTTCGAGAGAGAGATGTTGTTACTGACAAATTCGTGGTTCTCCGTTTTAGTCCTTTGCTGTGGCCGATCGACATTGGACCGTAAATTAAGCCTGAACTTCTTGCGGCTCCTTTCGTCTGAGACTCCGTTTTCGATTGCTGCCTGCCTGCAATTGCAAGAGGCCGCCAAGTAAATTACTGTAGAATTACTGTAGAATTACTGGAGAAGTGAGAGGTCGGAGCAGACAAGGACACCGCCACGATGGGATGAGACTTCGCCAACTTTTCGGTTGTATCATGTCCGGCTGCACCATGGATGGAGTATCCATCGATCCAGGCAAAACTTTTCGGCTTTAATTTTATGTTAGTCTTCACCATCTGCTTATCCCTGTAGCTAGCCGTTTCCATTTGATACGTACGGCAATTTACAAGTAAAAGGAATTGCATGGCAACCGGAGTAATAACGAATCATTTGGTAATTTGCCCAAGAGAGTGAATGTAACACCCTCATCTTTAGGAACAGGGTTGTCGTACATCCCGCAATAGTCCAGGAGTTCTGTTGCGAACAGAACAAATATCAAGCCTGCTCACGGATATTTAAAAAGGGTTAATTTGATATAAATAAGACCTAATGGTCAATTTTACCAGTTTTATAGGCGTCTAAGCCCAAATTATATCTTACAATTAGAAGAACCGAATAAAACTCTCACAGGAACACTTGGGTGTGATTGCAACCCTAACACGAATACTTGAAAGTTGCTTTCCTCTTCTGGTATCTGAAGTGGTTAGAATATAGCAAGTTCGAGTACAACCAACAGTACTCAGCAAGTCACATGAGGAAACACTATTGAATTACATGCAAGGGATTCCAAAGAATAGGATTATAGAGGTTCTATTATTTTATGTAGATGCAGTTTTTCTTTGTAAACAGTTTAAAACAATTAAACTGCTTAAAGAGAGGGGGTCTCGAACATTATTTCTTTAATTTACACAAATTAAATCACCAGAAAACTACTTATACTCTATTACTGGATTCACCCATCAAACACAGCTCCATTAACCGGGAGTACAGCGTATTCGAATACCATTAAATTCACTGTGCAGAGTTGCTCAGCTTTACCCATTAGATTTCTCAATTACCAATGTCATGCGATATACACGCTCCGTTAGCGTGCGACTGAATTGAGAAAACAAAATCTTTCGCTGCTCAATTTACTTTATAGACCCTACCCGATAGGTTATGATCTTCACTGAACTGGGTATCCACAGGCCAGTACAGAACACATCCGCCCAAGTTAGTGAAGACCTACCGTTGGTGTACAATGCAAACGCATCAGTACCACCTCTCAAAACTCCTGTAGGGGTTCAATTAAAGTGAGCAGTTACCGGATCAGAATTGACGGTTCAATACTTGTGGCTGAGCGGTTACTGTGCTCTATACTCAGTATAAGGGTCTAGTCCTTACATTTTCTCTTGAGACTGCTAACCACAACCAGTAACCGATACACAACTGTATCGACATCTGTCTGCTGCAACCTTCACCCTAGGGTAGGGTTGTGGACTCATCCACTACTGGGCACTCCACGGCTTCTGCCCTACCCTAGAACACTTTAAAAGATTTTACCAGCAAACCACTAGGCTACCCGATGGTTCATTATTTTATATGAGGACATGCGATAGTTATTTGTACTTTAATTAGATAATACTGAAGTTATCAAGGTGAATGTGGCCTCAAAGTAAAGCAGGACATTTTTCAGTGTTATGACATATCTACATTAACAAGTCATTCTAACATTTATTTTAATCAAATAAATTAAACAAAAAACACTAATGCAAATACTGTAAATAAATAATATGGAAAGTTATGCGTTCAATATGATCAAAATTTGCAACTTGTCTCTTCGACCACAGGGCCTTGACTTCTGTAATTGTTTTGTCGTTCTTCTGTTGACCCACCCGCTGGGTCCGAATTCCTAGCGCGGAAAACGAAAGCAAATAAGTTCCTGCTTTACGGAATGCAAGCTAGGAACAAAATACAAATAAAAACCAAATTGGAATGGTTTGGATTTTTGGGAGTGGAATTTGGGAAATCGGACATCGGAAATGGACTCAAGGTGTCGAAACGAATCAAAGGAGGGTATTTTTGCAAATTTTCTCTCGGGTGAACAGTAGAGCTACAGTAGCTACAGTGTTAGTCCGGTCCAGAAAAGTTGGCGCGCGCGCTCACAATTTCAAACCGATCATCGAGCTCAGCCCATTCACGTGCGGGTGCGCCCGAGGTGACCTGGAAACGACGCACTCGCGTTCGGCGACTGTCCGATTATGCGAGAACGGCTCTAATGAAGACACGTCGCTCGACCCCCCAGTCATCTTCTACCTCTGGCTGAGCGCGGCAGCGGGAAGTAGAGGCGCGCCTCCCTCCGTAATCTGGCCTCGATAGTGGGTCTCCAAGGCCCTGACCAGTTCTGTAGAACTCCTGGAAGCTTAGGGATTTCATTTCTGGGTTCAGATCCACAAGAGCATTAGCAGTGGCGGTCGCCGGTCGGAGAGAATGTGGCGGGTGAGTTGGCGGCTCGGAGGAGTTTTGGAAATGCTTAGACGAAGTGGGCTTCGGTTCTACCATCTGTGGGAGGTGGAATTCATGGGGGAGGTACGGGTTGAGCTTGGGGGAGGCCCAGCTGGGCTGTCCACAGAGAGGTGGCCATGGCCAGAAGAGGGTGCACGATGCTAGGCCAGAGAGGTTATGCTTGAGTGAAATTGATTTGGGTTTTATGAATGCGATGCTTGGGTGGTGCTCTGGCTGGGAGGAATCGGGTTTTAATCGGGCGAGGTGGAAGATCAACTCGGGTACTCACCGGGACCAGGGGACAGCGGTGCGGGAGCTGCGGCAAGCTAGAGTGCAATCGGTTGCTCTGGGAGGATTGATCCAAATCTAAAAACTAAAGATTTCTATCCATTAGATAGTATATCAGTATTTTAGCTGTAACTTTTTGTCAGATGTCTCTTTTTCAATTATTCTTTTTTCTGCTTTCTAATGACTTTTTCTACAACTGTTCTTTTGTTGCCAAGTTCTAAAAACTGATCAAAAAATTCATATAAAAAATCACAAGTGCAGATTGTTGCAGATTCAATCCAGAAATTTGGGTCAACTTTTACCCAGATATCTTTTAACTGCTTTTTTGGAATGAAGCAAGATTTTAAGGACAATTAGATAAAGAAGTTATGGATCTAATGACGGTAGTTTCGCTAAAAAAGGATCTCGAAAATGAAAGTTACGACATTTTTGGTGGATATAGTAGAAAAGCTCCTAATCTGGCCGAAATTGGAAATTATGGTGTGAAGTGTTTTTGACGGATGTTGACATGCGGATTTTTTTTGTTCAGATTTTTATGGGCACAAGAATATGACCAGTAACTAAACAATACTAAGACGAACACAAATTCAATTTAGCAAACCAAAACTAATAGATTGGAAAAACACAATGGGGTTTGGACAGCAAAAATTAACTCATTTTATAGGGTATTTTTTCTGGATTATAGAAAATGAGAACCAATCTACTAACTAGGGATACAAAAAATTCTACTGGTCAACTAAAGCTCTGATCCACCTGATGAGGCGATGGCGTCCTGATCTTCCAATAGAATAATAACTTCGATTTGGAGGAGAACGACTTTAATAATACTGGCTTCTAATCGGTTACGACTAGAACACCAAGCAATTGCTAAATCATACTTTGAGTCGTTATCAACCGTACCAAGAATGTGGTTAACCTGATCACAAAGGTCTATCTTTGCATACAACCGAAGAACACATAGGAACAAGATAATAAACAATCTAAAATTGCAAATATTTATGAATTACTGATAATATAGGATTCTGAATAAGGATCTTGACTGGGTGGTCAAGTCGATACACGCAGAAGATATAAATTGCAACGAAGGCAAACTAAACATAAACGAAATACAAGAAAACTAGTGGGGTGCGACCTCCTTAAATAGTGAAAGAGAAGTCGCATATAATTAAGAAATAAGGGGGTGGTACTATTTATGGTACTGTTCGCATGAATAATACGCCCATAAATAGTATAGGCAAGAGATGGGGAGCACATTTCATTAGGACTCAAGCATTATAAGGCCTAATTTGGCCTAAGCAGATGATACATCACATTCTTTTGATGATTGTGGCGTGCTCATAATGAATTTGGAGGTAGGGTCTGATCCATTGAAAAGAAAATAAGATAAGCTTTCGATTAACTATTAACATACCTCAAACGAAGTTCGTATGTGAGAGTTATGCACGTTTAAAGTCGAACATGTTAGGCTGAATTCGAATTGATCTGGACGCCGAATTGCATTCTAAAATATGTTCCACTTGAGCTCTTGCTTGAATTGATCCAAGAGTGGTATAATGTTGCATAAATATACATATTCATCATTAGGTAGCATCATAAAGTTCATCTAATATAAAGACACTCCTAAAAAAGAGTACACCTGATAATTTAAGTGAAATGTGCAAGTTCTTGTAATTGAAAAAACAAGCATAGTAAATATGGTGGTATTCATAGCGGTCACGTCCTCATCATGTCTTGTGCTACCTTTTGGCCTGAAGTGTAAAAAGAAGGGCATCTCTTACCTGAATATTCAAGTGCCATGGAAGCCCTAACTAAACTACTGAAAAGTTGTGCAATAAAAGCTCCCATCACTCTGCAGTCATGTGTTCACAGGCGTCCCGTCGTAAATGAATTTGGTATTAGGACTTGTGTTTCTTTTTTGTTTTAGTTTTGGCTTATCACTTTCTGGTATAGTAAGTAGTTTTTAAACGGCACAATACATCTTTTTAAAACGAAGTCTATAAGTAGATCATAATCAGAATTAAAAAAAACCATAAATTAAAAGCCAAAGCAACAACAAAAAACCCAAGGGATTTTCTAGGGGATCAACGGCTGGTAGAGTTCTCATGACGAGCAAGAAAATCCAATGGGAGAGGGGTCTCGCCCATCCGTTGTTGGCCGTTGCGAGGGGGCGGTAGTTCTGGTTTTATAACGGTGAAACTATCGAAAATACTGATTTTTCGAAGGAATTTGCTTTTAACGGTTAGTTTTTATAGTGTAGGTATATATAACCCCTTGTGGTCAGTTGGGGTAAGACATTTGTCACTCTATTTCACTTTCTTGAGCTAGTGTGAGGTTCTCCTCTTAATTGTGCATGTATTGTACTTTGTGAGTAAAGAGAAGGTTCTAGATTATATATGTTACATGTAGAGGTGGATTGAGTATCCACTTGAGCTTATGCATTTGTTGTATGTGGTGAAAGTCAAGCGAGAGGATTGACTTATTACTCTTGGAGTTTGCCAACTCCTAGACGGCATTAGAGACATCGTGTACGATGATCTTTTTTAAAAAAACTTATGAGAAAGTCCGGTAAAGTGCGAAGGTTGAAGCTCATCAAACGGGCAATCAAAATTCAATGGGTGAAGCGTCTCCACCGTCGCTGTTGATCTAAGCGTGGAGCTCACGAGCTCAAAAAAAAAAAAAAAAGCGTGGAGCTCACTGTATCAACCGCAATAGCAGCGTCCCTCCCTCCGTCCTCCCCGTCTCGATCTCGAATTCTCCATCCCCCTCCCTAAACCCTAGCTTAGCCCTCACCCGATGCAGGACCATACCGCCGCCCACTCGCCGGAGCATGGCGCCTCCTCCGCCACCTCCCGTAACGCCTCCTCCAAGTACGACTTCGTCAAGGTTGCTTCGCCTTCTCCTCCCACCCCTACCTCACCAAACCTAACCTAGATAACACTCATTCATTCCTTCCTCCTCTCCCCTCCCTCGGATTGTTGATTAGGTCAAGGTCTGGCTCGGGGAGAACGCCGATCACTACTACGTCCTCTCCAGGTTCCTCCTTAGCAGGATGCTCACCGTCACCAAGGTCATTCATTCCCTTCCATATGTATAGTCATGTTTCTTCTTCTTCTTGCGGGGGTGATAGGTACTCCATGTGTGTAGTCATGTTTTGCTATGTAATGCCCCCCTTTTTTCAGATCCCTAACCATGTTGCCATCAAGATTGCCCTTGAGCTCAAGAAGTTGCTTGTCGACAACAGCCTCCTTGATGTGTATGTATGCTCATCCTTCACCCCTAGCTCTTTGCCCTTTGTTGTACCTAGTGCTTAGTCGTGCATATGTTCCAACAATCTACTCACCCCCCCCTCTTGATTCTCTTGTTACGCATATCTTGAGGGAGTCCATGACACAATTGCACTGGGCTCATCAAGCTCTCTGAGTTGTGTGTGTGTGTCGTACATTCTGCCATCTCAGTCTCTCCTATTATCTTATTATGGCGCTTTTGAAATGCTAATACATTCACAGATGCATAAGGCTTGTTGCTAGTACCACGAAGATCTGTCAATGTGGCCACAAATGGTATCAATTCACATTAACTGTGACGCGTCGAAACATATGTTAACTAACTACAACAATTTTTTTATTACCATTTCTTCAAGTAGTCATGTGCTGCTTCCCATGTTTTGTTTTCCAGTGGTGCAAATGTTGCAGACTGAACCTTGGCGAATCATTATGTTGCCGTGATAATAAATTGAACACTGATGATATGTCATGTTTAGAAATTTTTTTTATTGATGACAAGAATTTCAGTGCACTCACTGGACTTGCAATATCTGTGTACTGATAAATTACCATGAGAATAGTGTTTGCAAGTTAGGGATGTAGGTTCGAGTGGTTTTCCAAAGAGGAATCCTTTTAGTATCAAAGGGGTAGTGGAATGTTGTAATTGGTTCTGATTCTTTGTCATTTCTCATTATATAATTAAGATCACCTGGCACTATGGTTATTTAAACGTGTATCATTTTGGTGGAACTGATATGGATATGATACTTCTCTAGTCACTGATAAGGTTTACAGGACTAAAGACACTTAAAGTACAGTCATAGCTTTTAATTTCAGTTTAGCTTATCAGGGTGAATAGATGGCATGAGGAAGATTGGTTTCTTCCTTTCTTGTTCAATTATGTATCTTTGTGCCTTCTCCCATAGTGCACAACTACCTAGCATATAGGAAGGAGATGATCAAACACTTGTAAGGGCAGTCTTGGATTAGCACTAATTTTCTTTGGCTGATTCCAGTGGTTTTTGTTCTTTTTTCTTTTGTCTTAAGGCAACTTATTAGTGTGCCATGCCATTAATGATTTTGTTTTGGGACTGCCGTTCTCCTTTCCTTTCCCGTCATTTGGCTTTACGTTCCTAGTTTTTTAGACTAACCTAACGTGTATACCATCAATTCCTGGGTTTAGACTAATATGCCAGCAAATATTTGTTCATCATGCAGTTCGCAGAGTGACTTAGAGGCTAACCTATTCAAGGTGACTTTTCTTTGACTTTACTTTTATTATGTGTGTGTGCGTGCCTGTCATCAATTGCTTGTTAATTTCTTAACTAAAGAAACACAAGTTCT
Source organism: Melocanna baccifera (assembly GCA_036346265.1). Classification (NCBI taxonomy): domain Eukaryota; kingdom Viridiplantae; phylum Streptophyta; class Magnoliopsida; order Poales; family Poaceae; genus Melocanna; species Melocanna baccifera. The sequence goes on from CM070683.1 coordinate 39,330,055, forward strand.
TTTACAGCTTATGGAGAAACGGGGATACGGCGAGGACTATATTAATCGGTATAAAATGATGACCAGGTATTTTGTTGGGAAAGGCTGTTCTATTTCATATAATATAATGTTTGGGACCTGAGGACCTCACTAGAATAGGCTCGCACTGATTTTTTTTGCAGAGGTATTTAATTAAACAGATAAAACTCCATAGTCTAACTACTTAGGGTGCCGTCCTTATATCATCGTCGTCTTCATGTCAAGTCTACTTTGCAGAACTTTTACTTCAGTGGCATTCAGATAGCATGTTCATGCTCTGTTTGTCCTCAACTGCAGATTTCATCATCAAAGAGTACCGCTAGTAATTTTGGTGTGCGGAACTGCTTGCACGGGAAAATCAACAATTGCTACACAACTAGCTCAAAGGCTTAATTTACCAAATGTTTTGCAGGTTTATTTTCCTATGCCGTTGCTGTCATGTTTTATGTGCCATTCTTCTACCATTTTCACCTTGACCCCCACATTTCCTGATTATAACATGCAGACAGACATGGTGTATGAGTTACTGCGGACATCAACAGAGTAAGTTGTTTTAGTTTTTTTTTGTCTCCGTTATCCTCTGCCATATGATTTGTTTACTTTGTCCTTGGTTCCCCCCTGTTCTGAACATCATGGATTCATGAACAATGTACCAATCTGAATAATGCATGCAGTGCCCCGCTAACCTCAGTACCTGTGTGGGCTCGGGATTTTAATCCACCTGAAAAGCTTATCACAGAATTTTGCAGAGAATGCAGAGTTGTTCGCAAAGGTATGCAATATCTTGTGGTAAAAAAGGGTATCTTATTGTGCACATGGGATTATTACTTGTTTTGGAGATAAATAGCTGCACGTACTTCATTGATTTTTTTGCTACCTATTGACATTTGCTAGGTTTGGCTGGTGATTTGAAGAAGGCCATGAAAGATGGGAAGCCAATCATAATTGAGGTATACTGTCTTCCATACATTCTTTTACCTGAGAAGGAAATGGCCTCTTTGTTGGTTGCACCGTCAAAATAATTATGCTATGAATTGATATGCACCGTCAAAGTAACTATGTGATAATACCTCAGGTTTAAAGTACTTGTTGTTTGAGCTCCTAATACTTGGTTTTTAAATACCTGACGAATTGCATATTCTAGAGAACTTTTTCCTACAATGCATATTATGTATTAAGAGCTGCATATGTCTCAGTTTGTTTCCAATGGATCAATGCTAAAGATAGATGGTCATTTCCTTTAACTAATGAGTGTGTACATGTCATATATTGCTACATTAATCATTATCTTGTTTTGTGTTTCAATAACCAAAACGACAACTAATTTGGGCCGGACGTAGTAAATTGATTGCAACCTTTTTGATTCCTTCTATTTTCTTCTGGATGCTACATTTGTCCTTGTCAGTGTTGCATGGGTACACCGATGGGATATTTTCCCAAACATGCCAGCACAACGACATTGCTATATACTAAAAACGAAAATATCTGTAGCATAGCATGTATATACATGTGCTGTTCCAGAAATAATATTTATGAACAGAAGGTTTAGGGTTTTGTATGTATGTACATCAGTATAGAAGATTGTTCAATATGTTTTTTTGAAACCTGCATGAAGACTTAAGAGGCAAGTTTGTGCTACATAGATTGAGGTTATCTATTGATAGGCCTGCAGAAGCCAATGAAATGTGCATACATATATATGTACTATTGTTTACAGTATAGTACATTACATATGTATTATGTACTGAAAATGTTCTTTGAGGTCTGTCTGTCTGGGCCATGGCAGAACTGTCTCGGCAATTAAAATTGTTTTCTTTTGGATGGCAACAATCTGACAGAGCACACAGCTCCAGTACATGTTGGTGTCCGATGTGGTTACAAAGGTCTGGAGGAACATCAGTATTGCATAAGTCCTTATTGCTGTATTTACTTGTTAGCACTTTGTCCCATTTAGCACTAGTTAGTGCTGCCTGACTAGTAAGCAGCAGAAGATGAGTTTTGTTGGGTGGGTGGGAGGGCAGCCAAAAGATCTGTAACATATATATTTTAATAGTCCGTCCCATATGTTTAAATTACATCTCGTCTTAACACATTTCTTCCCTGCAGGGAATACATTTGGATCCAAGCATTTATCTGATGGATGAGGAAAAGGCAAATGATAATTCCAGAGTGGAGAAAAAGGTTGCGGAGTCTGAAATTTCAACCGACTCTGTAGAGAAGAAGGCAGAACACCAATCTGAAAATGGACCAGCTGAGAACGGAATAAGTGTTACAAAGGAAGATTTTGCTCAAAGCCAGCAATGCATTCCTGAGGAGGGTAGAATCAATGAAGGGCTATCTGGTGATAACAGTCACGATATTAACTCTTGTGATGCTGCCCATTCTAAAGAGAAAAATCCCAAAGCTGAAGGTAAGTAAAAAACAAGTAAATTTGAATTATGTTACCAGTGTAAGGTCAGTATAATACAACAAGCTTAAAGCATGCTCAACTAAATGTAATTTGTGTTACTAGTTTAAGGACAATATAGTATTTACTTGCAAGTAGTTAGCATGCCCATAGAACAAAGCAAATGAGGAAGTAAACAATCAAATCCTATACGGTTCCCAGCCTTCCAGAATACCGTACACAGCCAGTTATTTTGTTAGTTCCTGTTGCACTGGTGGGGGGTTGTCACTGTTTTTGTTGCCTTATAGGCGATGAACACAAGGATTTGGACCAGCAGAAGAACAACACCACCAAGAAAGACAAACCTGCCACCGAACCGATAGTTGTCCCAATTGTGTTGAGGATGTCTGATTTTGATCACAAGGTCTATTCTCTCTCTGACTTATAAATTTAAATGCATACTTCAATTACATATTTCTGTTTTTTGTTAATACATTAAACCTGCCTCCGTGGTAAGTTTGTTTTGTGTTGCTGACCTGTAAAAAACACCAAGTTAAAAGCCCTTCTATTCTTCTTTCATATTGGTGCCTTCTTCGAAAATGTTGAGCTGAAATTATACCCCTGGCCATGAATACACACTTCTTCCCAGCTATAACTCATCATATATCAGGACTCATATTTGGCTATCATATTTTATGTATTTTCTGCACTCATTATTTGTTCATATTCACTCTCTTGTTCAGACTTGCTTTGTTGTTTTGTCCAGGCATTGTTAGAGGAATGGATAGCCACCAGAGCTTTCAGAGATAATTGCCTTCCTCAGGTATTCATGAAAGTTAGTGCACAAATAAATTCTTGTTTTATCTTGGAAAGTGTCCCGTAATCAGGATGCTCGTAAACCGTACAGTATAAAGAACAGGCTCAAGCATACAGTAGTTGTAATTGATATTAAATGGTTAGTTATCATGGAAAGAGTGCTGTATGATTAGGTCTACCTGCCAGCTAATATCAAACTGGCCATTGGCCATGATGAAAAGGCCAAATGTTCTATAGCTTTACCAGAAACCATGGAGGCATGGATTGGTATGTAGGGGATAGTATTTGTCTGTGTTGCTATTGTATGAAGTCCTATCAGCACCTGTCATTTGAATGATTCGATTACTACTAATGACCATCTAGCTCTATCGTAGATATTCTATAAAGCATAGGTATTCTGAGGCTGAAACAACAACAATAAAGTCTTTTGTCCCCATAAGTTAGGGTAGACTAGGAATGAAATTTCCTCAAGGTCAAAGAGACAGTCTTAAAGACCTATAATGCTAAGACCCTAAGCCGTACAACCTGCCAATTGAGCCGAGAGCCTAAAACACTATTTTTAAACTTTTTTTATGGTTTTGGTACGTGAATCGCTAATATCTATGTGCTCCTATCCAAAGCTAATTCTTTAGATACATTCCAATCCCTTAAGTCTCTTTTAACTACTTCCTCCTATGTTAGCCTTGATCGACCTTTCCTCTTCTTACGTTTTCAGTACGTCTTAAAATTCCATTACGTATCGATGCCTCAGGAGGCATCCGTTGGAGATGTCTAAACCATCTTAAGTGATGTTGAATAAGCTTCTTTTCAGTTGGTGCTACCCCCACCTTATCAGGAATATTATCATTGCGGATGGGATCCCGCCTTGTATGACCACAGATCCACCGCAGCATTCTTATCTCCACTACACTCATCTTCTGTATATGTTGTCTTTTAGTCACCCAACATTCTACTTCATATAGCATCGCGGGTCTGATCGCTGTCCTATAGAACTTATCCTTTAACTTTTGAGGGACTTTTTGGTCATACAGGACATCAGATGCTTGGCGCCATTTCACCCATCCCGCTCTTATCCTGTGGCTTGCGTCTTCATCAATCTCACCGTTCCATTGTAGCATTGATCCCAAATAACGAAACATGTTCTTTCTAGGCACTACTTGTCCTTTCAGCCTAACATCCCCATCACATGGCCTAGCACTGCTGAAAACACACCTCATATACTCAGTTTTAGTCTTACTAAGTCTAAACCCTTTTAATTCTAAGATCTTCCTTCATAGCTCCAGATTCCTATCAACACCTATCCTACGCTCATCAACTAGCACCACATTATCAGCGAAAAGCATACACCAAGGGATAAAACTAAATTGGTTTGTTGTCACGCTAGTCACTTTTCTTAAACGGTGCTCAATTACTCGCTCCCAAAGCTTCATTGTGTGGCTCATGAGCTTAATACCTCTAATTAGTACAACTTTGAATATCTCCTTTATTTTTGAAAATTGGTACTAATGTGCTCCTTTGTCACTCGTTTGGTATCTTGTTCAACCTAAAAATGCTATTGAACAAATTAGTTAGCCAAACAACCGCTACTTCTCCTATGCATTTTCACACCTCGATAGGGATATTATTAGGCCCCAATGTCTTACCCAATTTCATCCTTTTTAAAGCCTCTTCCGACTCCTGGATCCTTCGAACAAACCGCCTATCAGTGTCGTCAAAAACATCATCCAGTTCAATCATACTATCGTTATTGTCATGATTGAACAGCTTGTCGAAGTAATCTCGCTACCTATCTTTGATCTTCTCGTCTTTCACTAAAATTCTATTAGTGTTGTGTTTGATGCATTTAACTTAGTTGAAATCTCTTGTTTTCCTTTTTCGAAGTTTAGCCATCTTGTAGACATTCTTCTCACATTCCTTTGTACTTAGCTTCTGGTAAATTTCCTCATATGCCTTGCCACGTGCCTCACTCACCGCTTTCTTCGCATTCTTTTTTACTGTTTTGTATTTTTGTACGTTGTCATTGCTCCTATCAAGATGCATGTGCTTGTAGCATATCTTCTTCTCCCTAATAGCCTTTTGCATTTCCTCGTTCTACCACCACGTGTTTTTAGGTTCGTCTCTTGCCCCTCGGGTCACTCCAAGCACCTCTGTAGCCATCTTCCTAATACGGGTTGCCATCCCTGTTCACATACTATTCGCTTCTCCCACGTCCCATATCCCTTTCGCGATCATTCTCTCCTTATACGCATGTGCGGTGCCCCCTTTGAGTTTCCACCACTTCGTCCTCGTGGCTCAGGTGACTTTAGCCTGTCGAACCTGTAACCTAAAACGAAAGCCGGAGACTACCAACTTATGTTACTGTAAAACACTCTTTAGGTATAATCTTACAATCTATGCATACTCGTTTGTCCTCATAATAAGGATAAAATCGATTTGGCTAGAATGCTGATCACTGCTAAAGGTAACTAAATGAGAACGTCTCTTTCTAAAAAAAAGTGTTAGCTATTATGAGATCATAGGCTATAGCAAAGTTTAAGATATCTTCTCTCTCTTGATTCCTATTACCATAACCAAAACCCCTATGCACCCTTTGAAACCCCCACTAGTTGTACCTACATGACCATTGAAATCGCCTTGTAAGAAAATCTTCTCACTGTTAGGCACATTTCGAACCATTTTATCTAGGTCATCCCAAAATTGCCTCTTAACGGCCTCATCCAGACCTACTTGTGGAGTATATGCACTAACAACATTCAAAACCAAATTGCCATGGATTGGCTTGACCTGGATAATCCTATCTTCCTGTCTCCTCACGTCAACAACTCTGCTCTTGAGGCGCTTACCGATTAAGATGTCCACTCCATTTTTGTTTCATTCTGTTCTAGTATACCACAACTTGAAGCCAGTATGCTCCACCTTCTTCGCCTTTTGACCCACTTATTTAGTCTCTTGAACGCATAAGATTTTTATACGTCTCTTAATCGCTGTATTAACTACTTTTAACTGACCTGTTAAGGATCCTACATTTCAACTACCCATGCGAATCATACTCTCCTCGGCTAGCTTCCTTGCCCTCGCATTCGTCGAGTAAAGTACGAAGACCCTTGCACATTTTCCACTACATCTGGGCGCCAACGTAGCGTGTCACTAAGGGAGTGACATCCCGACCCTTGCTTATTTATCACCACACCCATGTTTTGATATAACACATTGCTAAGAGGGTTACGCCCCAACGAACTATTTTGGGTTTCATTCCAGGAAAAAATGGCTTAAGTTTACGTTGGCTTGCCAAGCCTAACACATCCCTCCTTTTTTCCTAACTTGGAACAGGCTATGTAGAAAACTACATAAACGGAGTTATATCCTGTGGCTGAAACCACATGAAAAATACCGCAGATTGTTTTTCTTGTACGTTTTCAAGTTGTCTCACTTAATGAAATGTGAACTTGCAAGCGACGCTATGGTTTTGGCCGTATGCTGGGGATATGGACCCAAGAGTTTGTGCATAATACATTGGTTCAACTTTTACGTGATGCTATGCGTGTGTGTTAAAAAACTCACTTGCAGGTTTGTTAGCTCATTTGGTAGCATCTGACTTTTAATCAATGTTAACTTATCGTGTTATTCAGGATCATCGAAAGCTTACAAACAACCTTAAACTTATTCAGGACTATCTTTGCTCTTTTGAGGCACAGGTAATTTTCCTTGATTACTCAAAAGCATGAATTGTGTTCCTTGAAAATTTTTGGTCATCTATCAAGTTCTTCGTCTTTAAACTGCTATACATCCCCCAACGTGGTTATTTGCCTATTAGGTAAGATGCTCTACTCATTTTTTACTTCAAGACATCTTTCTTTAACGAAAGCTGCTTTACTCAGGATCATGTTCTTTCTCGTATGGAAGTACCATCTGATCTAGCTTAGTATTTCAGTGTTTGTGTTTCTAACATATTGTGTAAATCTGACTCAGGGATTGACAATCGTTGACATTTCAGCCAACACATTTCCTCAAACATTAGATTGGCTTCATAGCTACCTTCTTGAGGTACCTGGAAAAAGGGGCAGATCCTGCTGTATTATTTTGCCAGCGATTGTATCTTCCATATACTATTTTTCATAACTATTGCATGCTAATGTTTGTAACTTGTAGAAATAAGCTCTAATATGTCTGAACGAAAATGGTTATACATATTGAATGGTGCTAACACTAATTATAAAACCCTGTTATAAGGTCCAGCTCTTTTGAATCGGTAATAAGCTCGCTAATATTTTCCGGTGGTATTTCCTCCTCGGGCAAGTTGCCATGAGTATATGACCTGGTTAATTTTGATACTTACCGAAGTGTTTTAGACTTGCATTTATAAATATAAAAAAGACTATATAGTGGTCATCGGTTTATAAAAACAAAAAGGCAATTTATAGTAATCGGTTTTGCACTTGATTTCTTAACATGGGACTATTATATTTTCCTTGACAGTGCATCGAGCGTGGCCTTCTGGCTGCATGTTCAGAAAGTTCCAAGCAAGGGGAAAGCCAATTGACATGAGATTGAGAGTAGTACCTAGATGACAGGTATTTGTTGTTTCCCTTTAATACAAGGCATATTCTTCAAAGTCATTTGTTCGCTATTATCTGATCCATGTGTTATGAATATTATGTGTATAGTCATAAAGTCTAAAAGGTAATATATATAGGAACTATAAGAGAATATACAAAGGAATATGCCATACACAAATAACCAAGGTATATAAGGAAACAAATAAATCAATCCTATTATATCCTTAACACCTCTATCAAAATCATAGTAGATTACACACACTGAGTTTGGAGAGAATATAAATGTTCTGCCCTAGTTTGTGGTTTCGTGAAGAATTCAACAAGCTGTAACTTTGAGAACACAAATTGTAAAACGAATACTCTCTCCTGCACCTGTATAAAGCATCCACACCAATTTGCTTGGTGAGCTCATGCTTCATTGAATCACGAGCAATACTGTTAGCACCTGTATTGTCAGACATAAGGGTCGTTGGTCTCCTCACAGATTCTCCAAAGTCTGCAAGTAGCCACCTCAACCAACTAATCTCTGTTGTCACTGCTGCCATAGCTCTTAACTTAGCCTCTACACTCAAACGGAAAACTGCAGTCTGCTTCTTTGTCTTTCAGGTAATCAAGGAAGAGCCAAGAAAAACATAGTAAGTAGAAAGAGAACGACGATCAGAAGGATCACTATATCAGGTCACATCGGAGTACGTCTGAAACTGTAGTGAGTTGGAGCTAGAAAAAAACAAACGACGAAAGCTTGTCCCCACTCAAGTAGCGAAGAATACGAAGGTGACTATAGTAAAGATGAGTAGGACGAGCCATGAATTGACTCAAGATATGGATGACATGAACAATATCAGGACGAGTACTCACAAGATACATCAAAACCCTAACAAGATTGTGATATCTAGTAGGATCCTTAAGAAGCTCACCATTAGTAGCGCGAAACTGAAGAGAAAGCTCTATGGGAGTCTAATAGTGCGAGTATCAGTCAGACGGGACCGATCAAGTAGATTCTAAACATACTTTTGCTGGGAGAGGTAGTAGCCCTCAGACATGGAAGAAACCTTAATCCCAATCACGTATGTAAACTAAGACCAGTCATCAGAAACTGCTCATTGAGATGCTTCTTCACATGTGATAAATGAGTAATCATCGCCAATGATGAGCATATCATCCACATAGAGAAGAAACAGTATCCTACCCCGAGGTGAGACATGGACAAAAAAGCAAGATTGTGGTCACTGACAGCGGTAATCACTAAGGTAAAATGCACAAACCAGGCATAAGGAGCTTGTTTGAGACCATAAAGAGCCGACGAAGACGACAGACGTGTTCATCTGGAACAGAATACCCAGATGGTGGCTGTATGTAAACCTCCTCATGCAAACACCATTAAGAAAAGTATTCTTAACATTTAGCTGAGAGATAAACCACCGGCGAACAGAAACATCCGCAACAAGAGTGCGAATAGTGGTCATATAGACAACAGGGGCAAACATCTCATAATCACCACCGTACTGTTGGAAGTCATGAGCCATAAGACGAGCTTTGCAGCGCTCGATAGTATCATCAGACATGGTCTTAATCTTGTACACCCTGTTGGTATAATATCCCAGGTCTCTGTACGTCAAAGAGCATCATGCTTCTCTGCCATAGCAAGCTGCTGCTTAGAAACCAAATCGGTTTCTATTCATGCTTCACCTGAAGCCACATATGGCGGCGGGAGTGTGCTTGGGCGAATCGACGGCGGTCGGCGGTGGCCGTCGATAGGTAAACATGGGGTGTGGTTGGGCTGTCGGACGGTGTTAGAAGGCGGTCCGAAGAGCGGAAATGGCCGCCTGGAGAGCTGCGGCTCGGATGCGATCTGACGTGCGACGGTTGGATGGGCGGGCGTCAGCGGGCGCGGGCAACGATGGGTGTAGGCGAGCGCGGATGATGACGGTTCTGTTAGGCGTAGGTGGCGACTTCGGGTGGTGACGGCTTCGGCAGGCGTGGTGCCCACAATGTGGCAGCCGAGGTGGATCCACGTGGGCAAGCCGAGGCGGACGGTGGCTCCTGATCTGGAGCAGCGTCGGACTGGGCGAGACGGCGGCGACGATGGCAGCAGGAGCAAGGTTGGAATCTTTGCCCTGATACCATGTTATGAATATTATGTGTATAATCATGAGGTTTAAATGGCAATATATATAGGAAGTACAAAGGGATATACAAAAGAATATGTCATACACAAATAAGGAAAGCAAGGTATATAAGAAACAAATAAATCAATCCTATCCTATCCTTTAACATCATGGAGGTGTGGACTATGCGAGACGCTGCATAACATTAACATATTTGTTTGTTGAAAAGTTTCCCATGCATTGGGAGCATAACATTGACACCCTGTTACCGGTGGTTACCAATTTTATACCGACCATATAGCACAAACTCATATTTTGAACATTCGACCAGTTACCGTCCGTAACCGGTCAGAATTGATCGGTTACCAGTGAGTAGGAGAACAAGTTCATTTTATGCAGATGCACAAATGCTATCTTATAAAGATGTTGCTTGTATAACAATATATTCAATAAAACATGGCAAAGTTCAATACTTATATGGCTGTTGAGGGTTTTAGGGTTTAGGTGCCAAGTAGGTTGTTGGATGTCACTGCCGTTATCTATAATGAGTATACCACGGTGCTGAAGCACCATTTGTTTGTATTGGTCTCAGCTAATCGTGAAGTATTGAATATAGGCTGTAAATTGAAGCATTGATATATGCTGTTATCATACTTTTAGAGGTACACTTTCTGTGATCATATATTTGCATGGCAGATTCTGAGTGCCTGTGGAATTTAGACGACTACTTGGGTGATTATAATGTTAGCGGTATTGACAGGTATGTTTCTGATTACCATATATTTAAATGACTATTAGGTTTCCCATGTCACCTAATTTTGTGGAGATGGCTGCAGTGTCCTCAGAAACAAAAACGACGAGGATTTTGGTTCCGGGGGGCTTACAGAATTGCACAAGATGGTGTCAGCCAGCAGGCAACAGAGATCCTGCTTATTCCCTGCTATGCTCTCTTCATTTATGGTCCTGGGTTATTTGCCTTAGCTATAATGAAGAACCTTGCAAAAAGTGTGTTATTTTTTTTTCATTTGTGTGTTGTAATGTTGACGGCCAGGAACGTATGGCCCAGCCTCTGGCCCCAGAATATGGATCCCTGAAGAAACTAGAGCTGCAGCAGGTTAATTTACGTTTGCTTCTACATAGAATTCGTAAATCATTGGTACAAAGCATACCTTGTAATAAACAGCTTGGCAACCCCAGGCCTATCAAGATGACATCCCGGCCCCCAACTAAGACTCATCAAGATGACATCGAGGGCTAAGGCCCACCAAGTTGAAATCCGTGGCCCCCTCTGTTAAGATACATTCAGGCCTATTTGAGATGAAAGCACGGGGCCTAATTATGGCACGGTACGGCTCAAAGAAACAATGATGGCACGGCAGCCCGAGCTCATCAGGTCCGTAAAGGTAACTCAGGGCCCCGTTACGGCCCAATTTAAGCACATCTTGATCACGGCCAGCCCAATAAGATGGAATCTGGGCCCATTACGGCCTAGCACAATTACATCCGGGCCAAATTTGGTACCATCTCGGCAGCTATGAATGTTATCCAAAAGCTCTCAGATCATCAGTGATCTTAGGTTGCTAATATGGGGGTTTTTGGTGGTGTGCTTGGATTAAAGTGCAATTATAATCCGAAGGATGTCGCTATTTGGCTTGTCAAATTTTTTGATGAAAATAGTAGATCATTAAAATTTCCGAATGGGTCTACTATCTGTTTGAATGCGCTGACTGTTAATAAAATCCTTGGAATACCAGTTGGTGGGAGGCATTTGTCAAAGAAGAGTAATGCACATGCTAAGCAACTCATCATATCAGAAACTGGTTGTGTTGGTTTGACTCCTACATTGGAGCTGGAGAATCTATTGACCCCTGAACTTGTTGGAGACAAATTTAAGAGAGTTTTCATGCTTCTGTTGATGTCCTCATTCCTTTGTCCGTCAACACACCAAGCCGTGTTCTTTCTACAACCATGCACTTGTTGACATTGATCAAGTTGGCTTGTATGTTGGAGCCGTTTGGTTCTTGACTTCCTTTGCCAAAGCATTGTGAAACACAGGAATAGTAAAGCAAAATGCAGCACTCCTGGTCTTGGCGGATGTCTTCTCGTTTTAGTGTTATGTTATCCTCGTTCGTTCCAACATTTCTATTAAATTTCTAACTTCTTTGATATCATATTTTAGTCTGTCATCCTTTGTTGAAATTTTCAGATATGCTATTTTGAATACCTGAATATCTCAGAGGTGATTCTCGGGAGTCAAATCCCCAGGTTATCGATTTGGACTTCCGAGGTTATTCAAACTTACATAAGTCTTGGCACGGTGTCTTCAGATCCACTTGTCCTTGGAAGATCAAGTGTATGTAATTTTTAACTAATTCAATTTTTTTCCAATTATATTGTTGTATTCAGTTTTGATTCTGCAGTTGATGCATCATGCTCAATGATGAAATGGCATTTATATTTGTGCACTCTTTTTTTTGTGCATATGTTTGTGTGCGTTTTTATCTGATTTGTTTTTTTTTCAGTTCTGATCCTGTACAATTTTTTGTTGCACAGAGAGTTTCTTGTTTCTCCAATGAAACCTGCTCCTCCAACTGCAATTGATTCAACCTTCCTTCATTGCTTCAACAAGGATATCTAACGTGTGCAACCTGAATGCAACACCACATTCTGTTGCAGTTACAGGTTTACAAAGTTTATCATCTCTTCAACACAGGTTTCAAATTAATCCTTCAAACAAGCCAGGTCTCTCACCGAACGAAAGGATTATGGGCCCTTAAAAATCACCTTCTGGTTCTAGTATTTCTGATCCTTTCGGTTGTTTCAATTTCCTGGATGAATATTTATGCGTTGACAATCTTCATACATCTGGAAACATAACTGAGTCACCAGAGCTGTTACTAGGAGGAGAACCTGACGGACTGAAGAAAAATTGTACGAAACCAAGTTTGATGGGGTTGTCTGTCAACGAGAGTCTATTAGGTCGTCCTACAATGTCTTCTGTCACCACAATTATTGATCCTATTGCTAGCTTTGACCCTATTGGTGGTGATTAGTGATTACTCCGCTATGCTAAGCTCCCAGCCTATTGTAGATACAACATTTCCTGGTAACTCCTCTAATCACGATTTACATCATGTTCGTACTGGTGCTACTCATTCTGGTGACAGAGTTACCAACGCAAATTTCGCTGGCAGTTTTGTTAGATCTACTGTTCTCTTGAATGAGGCAAACATTTCTTCTTCAAACAACTTTCCTGATAAAACAACTGTTGAAATTGTCAGTCAAAAGATTTTTACCACACCTCTTGAGGTAGAATTGTTCAGTGAGCTTTGTAATCAAGTCTCAAGATTCCATGTGAGTTCAGAACTATTCTAGCTCATTCTATAGCAGATTTCTCTTTTAATCTTTTTGTACATTTTCATTGTATGTTTCCTTTCTTCAATAGGTTTTAGCCCAAGGATTTTTCAAATTGGTCCATGTTGGGCTGATCAGAGGACCCTTACTCTTTCCATGCGTGGTAGGGTATCAAAATATGTTATCAAAGCCTTTTGTGTTGCCTTCGTGAATGACCAAGAAATTGCTAATAGATATTGCACAGCAGGGCCTGATTTTATTTGGAAATACATGGTGCCACCTGCAATTGTTGTGAGTATTTGCAAAAATAACGTTTCTATTAATTTTCTTTGTAAATGTCCAACAAATATTAGTCACGCGATGAGCCAACGCGACTGCGCAGGCAACAACGTCTCATGCAATTGCTTGCACCTGCGCTTAACATACGAATGCAATTGTCGACTTACAAACCATCTCTCTGGCAGCATGTGAAGAGGCAAGCAACGATGATACGTGTGGTACTAGAAGCCAATTAGTATTGCCTTGCCTGGCGTGATTCCATTCCAACGCAAACCAAACAAGCTCAAGAGTGATCACCCTGGAGTTTGCTGCGCAAGCAGCATCAAGCGGCAGTTACACCCCTGAGCGAGAGCTGCGTCCGATCATATCATGGTCGTGACTCCGACCGACCACCTCATTGCCCGACTACCTCGTAGTCGTGACTCTATTCGACCGCCTCGAGGTTGTGAATTTGTTTGACTGCCTGGTCGTAGACACTTCGTCCGACCACATAGTGGTCGTACATGCTCGGTCCGACCACCTCGTGGTCGAAGGTGCTTATTCGATCACCTCGTGGTTATGACTTCGTCCGGCCATCTCGTGGTTGAAGACGCTCATTCGACCACCTCGTGGTCATGACTCCGTCAGACCACTTCGTGGTCGTAGACGCTCGGTCCAACCAACTTGTGGTTGAAGACGCTCGCTCGACCGCCTCGTGGTTGTGACTTTGTTCGACTACTTTATGGTCGAAGACGCTCGTTCGACCACCTCGTGGTCGTGACTCCGTCATTCGACCACCTCGTTGTTGTGACTCCGTCTGACCACCTCGTGGTTGTAGACGCTCGGTCCGACCACCTCGTGGTTGTGACTTTGTCATCCGATCGCCTCGTGGTCCTAGACGACTTCGCTAGCCGCCTTGTAGGCATCGCCTCGGTGAGCTAACACGACTTCATCGTTTGCCTCGGTGAGACGATATGCCTTTGCTGGGAGACTTTATCGCCTACCTGGGAGGCATCGCTTTGGTGGTGTGGCACGACTTCGCCGGCGCCTTGTAGGCATCGCCTCAACGAGCTGGCACGACTTCAGTATGGGACTTCGCCGCCCGCTTTGGAGGCATCGCCTCGACAAGGTGACACAACTTTGCCGTCCGCCTTGTAGGCGTCGCCTCGGCGGGACGACACACCTTCGCCGGGACACCTCGCCACCCGCCTTGTACGCGTTGCCCATCCCGGAGGCACTGCCTCGATGGAGCGACTGTGACTTTGCCGCCCACTTGGGAGGCATCACTTCGGCGGTGCGGCACGACTTCATTGGCCGCCTCGTAGGCATTGCCTCGACGAGCCGGCACGGCTTCGATGTGGGACTTCGTCGCCCGCCTTGAGGCATTGACTTGGCGGGGTGACTCGCCTTCGCCGACCGCCTGAGAGGCATCGCCTCGGTAAGGCGGCACGCCGTTGCCGCCCCCCTCGGCGGGACGACACGCCTACGCCGCTCGCGGGCACTCCTTTTGAAGATAGGGGAAAGGCGGCTTCGCCTCCTTGCATCCGCACACGTAGCGCCTGTCTTGACCTACGCTGCTCGCGCTCGCCTCTCGTGGCCGCTCCTTTTGAAGGTAGGGGAATAGCGGCTTCGCCTTCTTGTCTCCGTGTGCGTAGCGTCTGTTTTGGCCTGCGACACTCGCGCTAGCCCTTCGCGGGCGCTGTTTTCGAAGGTAGGAGAACAATGGCTCCGCCTCCCTCCCGGTGAGTTTCGCGCGTTTCACATGCCTTGCTAGGGAATTCGTTGCACAAGTAGCATCAAGCGACAGTTACTCCCCTAAGCGAGAGTTACATCCGACCACTTCGTGGTTGTAACTCTGTTCGACTGCCTTAGGGTCGTAGACTTCGTACGACCGCTTCGTGGTCCTAGACGACTTCACCGGCCGCCTCATAGGCATCGCCTCGATGAGTCAGCATGACTTCGCCGTCCGCCTCAGCGGGACGGCACACCTTCGTCGGGAGGCTTCGCTGCTTGCCTGGGAGGCATCACCTCGGCTAGATAGCACGTCTTCGGCGTGGGACTTTGTTGCCCACCTCGTATGCATCGCCTCGGAGGGGTTGCCTTGCCCCCAGCTTCGACATGGGACTTCGCCGCCCGCTTGGGAGGCATCGCCTCGGTGGGGCGCACGACTTCGCCATTCGCCTCGTAGGTATCGCCTTGGTGAGACGGCACACCTTCGCTAGGAGACTTTGTCGCTCGCCTGGGAGGCATCACCTCGGCGGTACGGCATAACTTCGCTAGCTGCCTCGAAGGCATCGCTTCGGTGAGCCAACACGACTTCGGCGTGGACTTCGCCGCCCGCTTGGGAGGCATCGCCTCGGCGAGGCGACATAACTGCGTCGTCTACCTCATAGGAGTCGTCTTGGCGGGACGGCACGCCTCTGCCGGAAGACCTCACCACCCGCCTTGTAGGCGTTCCATGTTCAAGAGGCACCGCCTTGACGAAGCGACTGCGACTTTGCCGTCCGCCTTATGGGCATCGCCTCGAAGGGGTGGCCCTGCCCCCAGCTCCGTCTCTATGCTATGTTGGAGGACTCTACGACCACATCATGATCATACAAAAAACCCTGTTCCAGAAGATTTAGAATGTCCGAACCCCTAGGGTTAGATCACGGTAGCTCGTCCCTTAGGACGTCTACGCTTGCTGGCGAGGAACGAGAGGTTGAGGCAATCGATTGCGACAGCTCGCCCCTTAGGACCTTCTCAATTGCTGTCGAGGGAGTATTGTTGTGGGGGTGGTCTAGCCCCTTGTAACCGGGCCTTACAATGGGCCCAATATATGATAGACTCAGTAGTATAGATGATTGTATCAATATATCCTCATCTTTTGTAATTATCAAGAGGTAGAATAGGAAAACCTAAAGAGGGTATGAGAGGAGAAAGATCCACTCATTCTTACACACCAACTCTTTTGTTACTCCCCATATACTGTTTGGTCAGTAGCCATAACAATTATCAAACATGACACATCTTGTAATGTAACATCGAACCAAATACATCATATTGTCCCAAATGGATCTGCTCATGCAGATCCAAAATCCTACAGCATTCTTCTCCCACAGCCGTATGAGACTAAAAATCAAGGACAAAAAGGGAAGGGGGAGGGAAAGCTCATGAGAACCAAGCACTATACTTATTCCGTAATAGCAGCTCACAATTCCGTAATAGCAACAGTCTTCGAACTGAAAATACGAAAGATGAATACAGGGTTAACCCACTGCCGCCACTTATCTCAATTGTGTAGGTGAGCAGAGGAGGCCTGAAGCATCTGCTCCAACCACGGAGAGCTCGCATATGGTACAAAGCTGACCTTCGACGGAGGGCACGAACCGAGATCCACAATATGGGCAGGAAATATCCTTCTGCCCGCGGTATATTGGAACAAAGGTTGCTCCACACACAACAAACGGATTTCTGAAGTCGTAGTTCAACTGACGCCCATCTTTCCTATCCCCACAAGCCTGTAGAACTTGTCGAGCCTTCTTTGCTTGTGCCTCATTTGGGCTGTTCTCGAGAAGCATCCGGGCAAGGTTTGCCGCAGTAGCATAGTTCCCACCCTTGAAGCAAAGACCCATGGCACTAGTGAGGACAAGCCGCATATGAACCTTCTGCAGCTTGCAGTTAGTGAAGTAAGCAGCCAACTCCTGTTGCCGGATCACGTCATCTTTCAGTTCCTTCCTTTTGACTTCCATCCTAAGACCAAGAACATACTCTCTCACTATCTCAATTAGCTCCTTCACTTCGTCTACTTCTCTCCGCGAGCCCACAACAAGGAGTGGGATGGTGTGTAGGATGTTAAGGAACTGCCTCAGTGCTTCTGGAAATTTGCCCTCAGTTGTGGCTCTATATGCAGCCTTAAGCTTGCCATCCATTTGTGAGAAGCTAAACACAAGTGCAGGTGGGCCCCTCACATTAGGACTAGCAGACTCACTCCAACCTTCCTCAACAGCAACAGATATAACCGGAGCACTTGCAAATGCACGCAGAAAGGTATGACTGCCCATGTGTGCATCGAGAAACAAGGGCTTCAAAGGAGCAAAGTTCTTGATACCCAACTGGCGGCTAAGCAATCGCATTGCAGTGTCATAGTTCCCAGCTGCAGCCTGTTCCCCAGCAAGAGATGACTTCTGTGTCCAAATTTGGCTGACAGGCATGCCTGGTGTGGGAGCCACAAACATAGTGGAGCGGGTCGGACCAGCGGCTTTTGGCGTCTCTGTCTCGGGTGGCAATTCAAGATCTTCAAGGTCCCAGCCACCTTCCCCTCCATCTTCTTCATTTGTTTCACCTTCCTCAGAGTGGCCAACAATATCTCCATTTTCCATCACATTATTGACGTCAACAATTTCTAGGTCCTCATCACCCCAGTCAGCACCAGCATCTTCATAGGCTTCATCGTGCTCTGCCCTCCCAGTGGCATCTAGTCCACCCTCAAAAATACCACGCATCACCCTCAACAATGGCCAATCGCCACTAGCTGTGAGAGGCGCAGGAGGAATTAAAAGTGAATTAGCTTTCCCTTCAGGTAGAGAAGGCACATTTTCTCCCAATTCAGCAGCGAGCCTATCAGCGATTTCAGTAAGCCCATGAGTGGCAGCAGTTACATATGCGAGAGGTAGCTGTCCTGCATTCTCCAAGATCTCAACTCGTTTCCGGACATCCCCAAGATACAATGTGTTGTGGAACTGGCCCATCAAATTGTTATTCTGCCCAGCAATCTTACACATAAAGCCCACCTTGTCCAAGTAACCAGTTATAAGATATAGAAAAGCAAGCCTGTCAAAATTCTTTGTCCGTTGGTATGCGTATTCAACAATCCCGACATTTCCCTGCCTCAGAGCCTCAATTCCCAACCTGTACCAGTGATCCTTGTCATCCAGCTCCTTTGCAGAAGCAACAGCAATCTGGATGTTCCCGCTCTCAAGGGCCAGGTTAAATCTGGTCTTTTCATCTTTCACGAAGTGGAGAGCGACTTCTGGAAACCCTTTCTGTTGTAAATAAGATATCATGGCCTGTCCACACAGCTGCGAGTTCTTAATCATACTCATAACATGATCATAGCGTTTCCGTAGAAGGGCCAACTTGAAAATGTATTCAGAAGCATCAACTGTTATCATCTTGTTTTTTCCATCACGATCTAGGATGAAAATGTTGTTCCCAATAACTCTGGTTATGTAAATAGGAACATCAAGTGTTCTGATGATGCCACTGTCCCCATTAGGAAGGCAGTACTTGACATGGTTCAAAGTGGTAAATATGAATACACCATTTTCATCCCAAGCACCACTCTTTACACGTATCGTTTCGTGAAGCGTGCAGCGATGGGCAAGTTTCTTGTTAGCAATGACTATGGCATGCTTGCTAAGCAGTGCAACGGACTCCATATCACTCGACCAAACCACATACTTAACAGCAGATGCCTGTAGTTCACCAAGAACAAGCCGCTGTTGCAGATCAAAGATGGCCACCCTGTCTTCAGCTTTGCACAATATGTTGCCAGTCCCAGCATAATAAACAGCATCAGTTGCAATAGGAAGAGGGCTTTTCTTCACAATCTCATTCTTAAGATTCTTCACTAAAACTTGGTTGCTGCTCTTCTCCAGGACAGCAAACCGATTGCGAGCAATGAAAACTGCAGAACCGCCGGCTCCCTTCCTTGCCTCCTGCAAATAATCAGCCCTGCCAGCAGAATCCTTAGGAACAATGTATAGCTCATATGAGCCCCCATCCACATCTGAGCAGATCAAGACAGCATTCTCGGTTGGACTATATGACAATGTCCTTGGTGACTGATTCAAGCTGGCTGATCCAGGCCTTCTTATTGGAGCCACCTGAACCTCCTTCTGCGAGGAGTACTCATAGAAACGGAGGAAGCGGTCCTTCACATAGAACACTGTATCACCACTCACGGAGAAAGCCGGGCGTTCCCTCTCCAACTTAAACACAATCATGCCACTATCATGACCAGCTGCGAGAAGATTCATTTCAGGGTGAGCAGCAAGGATCCAGAAGCGGTCATGCTCCCGCCTGAATGTCTGGATACCAGTTCTCTTTGTGGCGTCCCAAATACGAATGCTTTTGTCTTCTGAGTTGGATACGATGATGTCCTGCCTTGCGTGGAACATTACACAGGACACATTATTCATGTGACCTCTCAAAGTATCAACTTCCCATGCCTTTGTATCTGTTCATAAACAGCTAAATTCAGGAAAGAGCAAGACAAAACATAAGCAATCCTTTCTAATAGAAATAAGCGAAATATGGATAGTGACATATCCATTGGCATGTGAATGCTTGCTGAGTATCATGCAGAAAAAAGGTGTAAAGTTCAGAAGGGATTCAAAGTGTTACCATTCATTCTCCACAGTTTCACTTGCCGGTCATCAGCCCCAGAAACGATAAGTGGCAGTGTGGGATGAAATGAGGCCCAGTTGACCCCACGGTCATGACCCTCCAAGACATACTTGACTACAGCATCGATACCTCCAAAAAGATCGGTGTTCATCTGTGTCAGGCGCAGGATGTCATCTGCTGGAGACACCGACTTCTTCCTCAGCGCACCAATATCCCATACCCGAACGGTCTGATCCAGAGATGCTGACACGACCAGGTCCTCCTTGGTATGGAAGGAAGCACACATGACATAGTGGTTATGCCCTGTCAACACCGCCACACAGGTGCGTGACTGCCAATTCCAAATACGGATTGTCTGGTCATCACTAGCACTCACGATCCATGGATACTCGTCATGGAACTGGACCGTGCGAATGTAGTCAAGGTGCCCATGAAGCGTGAAGAGGCACCGGTGTGTCTTGTAGTTCCACACCTTAATCTTGTAATCATCACCTGTAATGCATCAAAAGAGCCAAAATCTTAGAAAGAATCCACGAACCACAAGAGGCATGTGCAGCTAGAGCCATATCTTGGGATAATAATGCGAACAGGAACTTCTTATTACTTGTTAGAACTTAGAATCGCATGACATATAGCAAGAAGTATGTAAAAGCAAATCCACAACTTTGTTGCAAGCTGCAACACTGCTAAGTACAAACCACAGGAATGACCAAGAACATCAAACTTAAAAAGATGTCCTAACACCATAAATCCAACTTGAAATAAACAAACATATAACTAGTGTTTCCACATTATGCTGGGGGAATATATAACTTGTCACGAACAGTTTTGTTAGGATGATACTTATAGGGTCAGTCTTATCCTCAGTTTGAATTTACCATGAAATGGCATAACATTGATCACATGAACACCAAGCGTCATACAAGACAGCATATTCAAATGAGTTTGAGACTTTGAGTGGAATCCTGACATACAAATGTTTCAACTTTCAAAGGCATCTAAATAGCTGGAGTATCAACACTTAGGTTCTTTTAGCAATAGCTGTGTAACCAAGGATTATGAGTAACACATAGAGTCAAATAGGATCTAAACAAGTTCCATGATTAATGCTAGAGGTAAGCAAGAAATTAATCTGTTAAACCTGAGAAGATAAAAAAAAGTGTTTGTGTTACTAATCACATAAGTCTAAGTTCCAAAGTGTATACTGTAGTTTCACTAGGTCATAATGAACCATGCGGAGAACACCGTTATTAGATGTGACAACGTCAGAATTCTTGCTAGTTAGCAGTGAGCTATCCTTCAATCATGTAACCGAGGGAGCATATTTTGAGAAGTCATGTTTATTCTCTGTTTGGATTAATTGCAACCACACAGATATATTCGCATGGGAAACAACTATACACAGATATATTAGGTGTTAAAAGAAGATCTGAAAGCACATAGATAGCAGCGATTCGAGTGAAGGGGGAACGCTCCAAATCAAGTAAAATCTTAGTTCATCCAAGTACTCGATTACCACACACGGCCTAAAGCTCACATGAACTGTAACGGTAAGAGTGCGGATCGTTTGCTGCGGCCTCTTGTTCCATAAACATCAATAGTTTTGTTTGTTTTTGCTTACATATTGGAACTATTACTACTAGTACTACAATGGAAGTGTTTCTGAGTTGATACATACATCATGGACACCCTAATTGCATGAGAGCCGACAATGATGGCAGTCAGGCCCAACGGTGAGAGTAAGTCAGCAGCATCCGAACAAGCAAATGGCGCCGCCATTTTCACACGATCCAAGTGAGCAAGCATACGGGCAGACGACGATAGGTAAGCGAGTAGGGAACCGGGCGGCCAGATCCAGCCCTTAAAGGAGGAAGGAGATGAGATCTGGGTACCTCCAGAGACGAAGAGCGGCTGCGTGGAGTGGAAGTGGACGCCGCGGACGGGGCCGTCGTGCTCGTCGAAGCGGTCGAGGAGGGTGCCCATGCGGTAGTCCCACATCTGGATGACGCCGCTGTGGAGGCTGGCAAGGATCCATGGGCGGCGCGGGTGGAAACTGAGGCCCTTGACACGGTTGCTCTTGGTCTCGAACTTGGTCAGCATCCCGCCGGCGACGGCGGAATCGCAAGCCTAGCAAGGAGGTGAGGGGGTGGATCTGACAGGCACCGGACGGGAGAGAGAGCTTAGCTTTTGGATCTCACTCTCTGTTGTTGAAATTTCGGGATCTCGCCCGGCAATCCGAGGAGGAGGAGGAGAAGTTTCTGCCTGCAGTCCCAGGTAATTTTATTGAGAGTTTCTGCACTGTTAAATTTATTATGGCCGGTATTAACTAAGGTAAGCCACAGACAGAGACAGAGACTTTGATAGAGCCAACATTAGGCCATGTTCCATTCGGTATGGCTGTTATTTTTTTTTTTTGACTAAGATATCCAATTAAAAAAATAAAAAAATAACAAAAATCGTTATATCTTCACGGGCAATGCAAAGGGAAAAAAAGAGAAAAAAACACGTTAATAAACCAACGCGTTCAAAATGGCTTCTATCTTCTGGAAGTTAGAAGCTAGAAGCTGTTTGGAACGGATCCTTAGCTGCACCAATTGCTGCATGTAATACACATGGGAAAGAAAAAGAGATAAAACCAGCCTAGAAGAGAGATGTTAAGGCCGAAGCCAGCAAGGCAAGACAGAGGCAATATCCCATTTGGTCACCGAGATCATAGCAACTAGCCAAAAATCCCAAATCACCAAAAGATCAACCGGCAGCCACATTGCTACAGTAAAGGGATAGCACGACTCATCTAGCCAAGCCAACTCCTCTTTTCCTTCCTTTTCCATCCATTCCAAATCCAAAAAAAAAACCCAACCGAAACCATCCCTTCCCCCAAACTCCATTCCCACCAGCCATTGAAGAACAAGAAGGAGCAGCCGGCCGAGCTACAGGTGACTTGGAGGCAGCACGGCAAGGCGGAGGACCAGCCCTCCAAGCCGCAGGCTAAGGAGGAGAAGGCTCTAAGTTCTCCAAGCCGCAAAGCTTTACGATCGACAGGATTCACCTAACTGTAAATTTGAACACACACATACCAGATCAGTCTCGAACCATCACCACATTAGACAAATGGTCACACAGAATAATATCCTGTTATCAGTTACCAGACAGCTTGGATCTGGATCAATAGGCCTTGATCCCTCTTTGAGACCGCGGATGAAAAATGCCTGTAAAGAAGGATATTCTTCTAGGGGCAGAGCAGCTTCTTGTAAATCTACAGTGCCCCATAGTCAACACTTCGTTTCAAAAAAGATGGAAAGGAAAATTTTCAAATAAATGCAGCAAATATCAAGATTTCATAAGTGCATAAGATAAGAAAACAGATATATGCTCCTAAGCACTAGTAGCTTACAACCACTGGCCTTTACAGAGCAGGAAATTTTTCTGAAGAAATTGCTTCGCTGGAACAGTAAGTATTTGCATTGTCCTATATCTATAAAGTATGTTATGTACTATTTATTTTTTTCGTGAAAACGCAGGAGATATGCGTTTCATTCAATAAAAAGAGGTAAGCACTGTTCATAGTCAGGTTTTCAGGCATGACTCAGAAGCCATGGAGGGTAAACTGGGTTGAAAACTACAGGGGAAAAGTAAGACTAGAAAGAAAAAAGCGCTGAAAACAGCTGAGTAAACCACTACAACCGAGAGAAGAGGCACTAATCTGCAGGAGAAAAGTGGCCAGAGCGATTCTGGGGGCAGAGCTCGCTTAGCTTGGATCAGACAAGAGATGACCAGGTGTAGAATTCCTGCTTAGTGCGTTGGGTGAGGTCCTCAAGATCCAACCTTCCTTGGTTGTGCCAAATCCTGTTCCTCTCCTTCCATGTCATCCAAACCAGGAGGATCATGAGGGAACATCCATTGGTCTTACAACGTTCGTTCCGCGTAAGAATAAGAAGGCGTTGCGATGGCGCTGGGATATATGGTGTTTCCTCATCCACAAAAAAGTCTAGACTCGAGAGTTGAGGGCCATCCAGGTGAACAGCTTGGCTTTCAAAGGTGATGGACTTTTTCATAGCTCAGCGCAAGGGAAGAGGACCGAACCTTGACACAAGGTGGCGTAGGCCGATTTGGGAGAAAAAAATGTCGCTAAGCGCAGAGATGCAAACATATGTTGCATGAGATGATTCACAGGTTAAGCGCAGAGAGAGAACTACACATCAAAGAAGCAAAACAGACACAAGAGGACCTAACAGAATGCAATACGATGAAGAGAGACAGAATTCTAGTGCCACTTGGGGAAAATTGAGGATCGCTACAACAACAACAAGTGAATTGAGGATCGCTACAGAAAAGCCATTTTTGACTGGTGAATTGAGGATCGCTACAACATGTGAATTTCACATAAATGGAAAGACGAGAGAAATATGCAGGGAATCATCATGTCCAATGATGCGTGTTGAACATGCAATGTTTAGTATCATATTGTTAAGATAAAATGGGGAAAATCAATTTATAAGGTAGAATCAATACCACTCCTTGAATTATTGATGGGATGACATGAGGTAGGATTTGGCTAATCACACACGTGCACATCTGTGCACGTGTATTCGCGTATTTTTACATGAAAATTGCGTGACTTGTGACGTGTGACTGTGCTGTGAAGTGGCGCGCTACTTGGCAGACGAAGTCCACCTTTATTTTTACTGAATCGTACATCTTTATCTCTGTTTGAATGAGATTCAAATGTTTGAATTAGAGCTTTATTGGGTTTGATAACATGCAGTTACCGCACGAGTAAATAGCTAGTTAAATATGTCAGTTACCAGTGGGTAAATAACTATTTTAATCATATCAGTTATCAGTATGTTTATATATATATATATGCCTAGAGACGTTCAGACTATACACCCAAGAATCTCTCTACTTCCATTCTCTTCCTCCTTGTGCAGTTGTGCTACATCGTCTAAACCTTGTTGACTCTTCTTTCTGGTGTGCACCGTGAAGAAAGGGAGCGGTATCTCCGAGCCGTTGCTGCCGTGAAGATCTGTATGGGGGTGGTAATAAGGTTTCTGGGCAGCACACATCTACGCGACCGTTCACTGCACTGTGTTATCTACGTCCTACACTGCATCGAGCCTGCGCTACTTTCTGTTCTTTATCAAGCCCAACAGTAAGTCGTTCGCACGTTCGATCGACTTTGATACTGCAATTTCTTTTCATTTTCTTTTTTGAAGTACAATGAGTAGCCTGCTGTTAATTATATATTTTACATCACTAGTTTATTGTATTTATCTTCTAGTAAAATTTAAAATTAAAATATTGCATATATTTCCAACAATAGACAGCTTTTAGGTTGGTCGGTGCATCCGAAGATCCTGGTGGTCCAAGGCTCATCAAACGGTGGCTCATAGCTCTCCACCAGGATAGCTTTTAATGCGTCATGATGACGTCAGTGAAGGTTTTTGAATTTTGGCCAAATTATTTTTCTTAAGGAAAATAGGATAGTGTGACTGACAAGTGGGCTTGGGTCTATGAACTAGGTCCACAGACAACGCCTGGTCCATGGTGTACTAGGACCGTGCTCACATGTCACAGGGAACTAATGGGGAGGCCATGCGTGGTGCCACGTGGTTACTACGTCGGCCTCGTGACATGATGTGGCATGGTGGGGCCGTGGCGTGCTACGCTCGTGAGCGGGGTGGCAACGCGTGTGCCTTAGAAAGAGGGTGACACGAGGAGTCTGTTTTTACCTAGCGCAGAGCTCAGGCACGCACGGTGTTGACTGGTGGCGTGAAGAGGTTGGCGATGACGCTTGGCTCTGCTGAAGGTAGGGCTCCGGTGGTGTCTTGGCACGGTAGAGGAGTGGAGGGTGGTCGTGCGGTCATGGTGAAACTTGTGGTGGTGACAACGATGAATTCTTGAAGGAGTCCTTACCGACGCTTGAGTGGAGGGTGCATGATGCTAGAGAGCTCAGCGAAGCTATGAGGCATATTGGTGGTGGGAGAGGTGGCGTGAGGCTAGAGGGTGCCGAGGGGAGGTATTTATAGTCTCAGGGGTGAGGCACACTGTGAGAACCAGTCACCGAAGATCACGGCGGCACAAACCAAAAGGGAGAGAGGAAGGAAAGAGAGGCACGGGGAAGGAAGGAGAGCGCGGGATTTTGGGGGTCCATATCCTGGGCAATGCGCGTGGGGAGAATTTTCCAAATGCGGAGGCGGTAGGGAAGGAAAGGGTGGAGTTCGGGTTGGAGTCGGTTGTCGGTGCGAAAAAGGAAAGAGAGGGTAGGAAAAAAGGAAGGAGGAAGAAAGCGTGATAGGCGTGTCCGGGACGTCAGTGGGGCAGGCGAGCTGACGGGTAGGGCCTATGTGGCAGTGAGTTGGTGGAAAGGCATGGGAGGAGGTAGGTCGTGAGCCGAGCCGTGTGAGGACAAAGAAGTTGGGCTGGGCGGTGGAAAAGGATGGAGTGGGCAAAAAATTAAGGGGATTTCGGTCCATGGTAAAACGTATTTAAATGTTGTTTTGAACTAACTAAAAGTTGAGAAATTCAAGAAAGGCCTAGAAAATAGAAAAAAGAGAGCCAAAAACTCCAAGAATATTCACATAAATAATACAAGGCAAGAGGAACTCAGGAAAAAAGGGAAAAGGAATTTTCAGAAAAGCTCAAATAAACTTAAATAAATAAATAAAAACTAGATTTTTGAGATGTTACATAATGTCATGTACTTGTGGAAAATGGGTTGAACTTGGACCTGTGATGTTTGCTTAGTTTGCTATTTTGGTATTATAATGTTTTGAACCTATATATTATGCGGAGCTACCGGTTGAATTTGGACTTATAATGCCAACTTATGCTTTGCACCTATGATACAATATCATGTAGCTCAGTGAGACAATAAGGTATAGCAACGCAAATATCTGGCACCATTGAGACATGAGATTGCTCCTTACATCATTTCTTGTATACATAGCTAGATACCCACTTTTAAATGCCAGCTCCCAATCAGTGGCAGGCATACAAGGAATCAGACCAACTCGATCATGGCTAGCGAGGATCGGGAACCAGCTTGGCGAAGCGGCCTTTCATCCGCGGCCTCGTCTCGGCGTAGGCTTTCCTGGACGCGTACCGGATTTGCTTCTCGTAGCGCCGCCTCTTCCTCTTCTCCCTGTACCTCGTCACCTTCGCCTCTCTCCCCTGGCTTGAGCCCTCCCTGCTCGCTGCATCCGTGCTCCCACAGAATGACATCTGCAAATCACATGCATCAGTTAATCAGCTCGCGCGTAAACCCCAGCAGCAAAACACAATTCAACAGCCAAACCGACAACTACCTACATAAAATGAGACGACGCATTACCCGTTCCACAAATCTTGCTGGAAGGAAAGGATCACTTGCCGCAATGACCTAATTATATTAAGCACGCAGCTGGGACGGCCGGGTAGCTACCACAACAAACACGTACGTACGTAGTCAAACACACGCGCAGACAGATCGAGATGGAGAGAGATTAATCGATTCGGCTTATAGCTTTTATCTGTATTTTATGGCTTGTAAGCTAGTCATGAGACAGAGAGAGTATGAAGTAACAGGAACTTACAACTACAGTTAACTTATAGATCTTCTCTTAAAAAGGGCACTGTTTGAAAGCTAATTACTGTAGAAAAATTGAAAAGTATATATGACGCAAATTAAGATGCAAGGCAAATAAAAACTCGATTGGAAGCAGTACTACTCACGATGGTGGCGCTCGCCGCTGGCTCCGTTTGTCGGCCGAGGCCGAGGCCGGCGTCGACCTCGAACGTGAGGCCGCCGTCGGTCCGTGCATCAGCAGATGGGTGGTACCCAACTCCAACAAAGGTGGAGCTACGGTGGTGGTGGTCATCGGGCGGTGGGTCGTCGAAGAGCCAGGCGGCGACGCTTTCGTGGTGGTGGTGGCCGAAGAACTGGAACTCGTGCAGAGGCAGAGCCCCCGTGGGCTCATGACGGGGAAGGGGCGCGGGGGGGAAGATGGAGAAGCAGGCGCGGTCGGGGTCGTGGTGGTGCGGGCAGGCGGCGCCGCACACGCGGCATGCGGCGCCCGACATGGATGGCTACCGAGCGAGGTGCCTAGCGGCTGGGGTGCGGAGAAGAAGCTTCTGTCTGTCGCTAGGGTGGCGCTGCATTAGCACGTACACGCAAGCAGATAAATAAGTGAACGGCAAGCCGCCGCCAATGGCCTCGCCGGAACAGATTTCTTACGTGGACGATTCGCAGCCACCTGTCGGGAGGGAGGGAGGTAATTTATTTTGGCGCCTCCGCGAACCGGATCTTCTGCTCACACCGCGGCGGGTCGGGCCTTATGTTTTTAGGCTTCTAACTTTTTAATTTTATTTTTTTCTATGTCTTTTGTTAGCTACACTTTTTTTTTGGGTAGAAGCCATGCATGGTTTTCCTAAGCTTACTTATAGCAAAGTTAGCTATGAACCAAACAAACCCCTTAATCTATCGGATTAGTTTTTTTTGCGACAACATATATGGAAGCTTAAGTAAGCCACAATCCTACTTAGTTTTGCTCTATAATTATTATATATAGACAATCAATACTTTTCGTCGAATTCTGCGGGTTTAATTAAATTAAAAGTGGTTTTTCGGCTTATTAGTATTCGGTTTGTTCACACAAACTCTCGCATTATAACAAAAAAATATAAACCATAGCCGAAAAGAACCCATCCATTTAGGCTAGGATAAGTAATAAGGTAACTAAGCGGATCCTGGCTACAAAATATAATTATATATACTGCAATGTGACTCTAGGTACAAACTACACGTGCGGGGGCACTGCATACACACATTTATATATATATCATAGTGACTATGCACCATGATCTAAAATAGGTATCCACCCTATGTACTTTCACATATATAATTTTTTTGAATTTGCACCACGCCAACTTGAGTGAATGATAAACATAAATCAATATATGCTCGTATGCGTGTATGTATATATATTATATATACACACGAATAACCAAGTAACTTAACTATGTGAAAAATGCATGAATACCCTATTAATTGGCCAGAATTTAGGAACACATGAATGCATGGATGTCTTGGGTACGAGCACGTCTCAAACAAGGCAATAGCTAGCTAGGTTGCCAGAAATCGTGGCGTTGACGTGGACTGTACACTGGCTGTGATTCGTGTGCATGAAAATAACAACGCAGTATTCGAGCCTAACATCGCGCATGCACCTGCGTACGTTTAACGGAAATCGGACGGTAGAGGGATCAATAAGGGTGCTGTGTCGCTCTCTTACGCTTTTGTTTGTACGTACTCGCCTTTAACATCACAAATACATGCCGTTTTGATATACGTGTAGGCAAAAATTTGAAACTTTGGTCAACGATATCTTCTAATATATATGTTTATATTAGATGTATAAAAATCATTTGTGCAGATTTGTCTCGAGATGTATATTTATAATAACATAATTTTATTAGGTTCAATAGAGTATATTATAATAGAAATTAGTGGTGTTTTAGGGACTGTGACGGTATTGCAATTGTTTTTGACCGGGTGAGTATTTCGTAGTGACGAGGATATAATTATACTCTATTTATTACGTTATCGTATTATCTGAGTATATCTCTTAACGATCAGGGAACAATTTTGTAGAGTAGTCATAAGTCTTACTGTACTACTCCGTAGTCGTAAGTTATGCTATGACTACCTAATCGTGAGTTCTCTATGACTACTTAGTCGTGAGTTCTGCTACAACTACATTGTCGTAAGATCTGCTGCGACTATTTCGTTGTAAGTTCTCCTATGACTCTTTAATTATTCTCTTATGTTTGACTAGCTTACTCTCACAACGAGTCTGTCTAACAAGACAGTTAGAACGTGTATTTATGCTCTATAATTAATAAATCGATGGTCGTTGGCGGGGTGAAATAGTGACCGAATAACTAGCGAGTGTTATTTCTGCTAGCAGTTGGTACGACCTACAGCAGGCGGCAGCATATTAGTACTATAAGTTGAGCTTATCCCTGATTATGTGACGGAAGGTGATTTATATAAATTTTAAAGTATAATAAATAGTAGATAGATATTATTTATCTGTTCGTATGCTATAAGACTAATATTACTCTTGTTAGAAAAAAAGAAAGTGGAGAAGCACTACTTCTCGTGTATGCCTAGCTTTCATCCACAAACCCGCTGGTACGTGTGAACCACATGAAAAGGAACAACTAAAGAAGCGATCGAGGAAGAAAACAAAAGGATTGGATCTGGCTCCGGTCCGTTCTTAACTTGTGTGGATATAATATGCTCCATCTCCGTGACGTGCAAAAGTGCCGACAGATCCCGGTGTAGTATGATATCGACAAAATTCCTTATTTGCCGTAGAACGTGGAAATTTTCTTATTGCTTTCAGCAAGTTAATTGATTTTATTCCTATGAAGCAGTGGAAAAAGTAAAAGAAATTACTTTACATATTTAAACAAACTGGAAAAAGTTGCTCATCTCTCTATTATACTTTATGTTTTTTGGAGAAAAATCAATCGTATTTCTAACCTTCTGGTCTGCTTCAAGATTCATGCACCACCCACCGTCATCTCCAATTCCGACCGATAGGTTCTTCGTCTCCAATTGCAGTGGTTCGTCGGATTATGGTGAGGGTTCATTGGGTTCACCGGAGCCAAGATTTAGAGGGACATGATAACGACGAGCAATTAAAAGACGGTGGAGGTTACGGTGGCTACTACCGTCGGAAACGGGAATGAAGAAGGGATGCCGATGATAGGGGAGATGATGGAGGGGCGGGGATACGGAGGGGGACGGGGCCAATGCCGATGGCGGTGATGACAACCGTGGAGGGAGGTGGGAGAGGTTCTTGGTGGCGGGCTTCGTCGGTGCTGGGCGCGGTGCTAGTGAGGTATGGGGTGACGGTGCGTCGATGGTGGAGGTAGGTTGGGTAGTGGGTGGCGGCGGCTGGGAGAGAGGGGCCGGGATGGGTGGAAGTTAGGGTTAAGGTTAGGTTTATTATTGGACGCTAAAATGACGAATGCAGGAGAGGGCTTGGATCCATACGTGCAGCAGGTAGGGGTAGGGATAAGGCCAGGCCGCACATTCGAATTCCCTTGAAGTGGCGGAAGGCATATCTGGGGCGGAGGCTCGAGGCTGCCGGCCGGCCATGTCTTTGGAATCCGCTGCTGCGCGCCTTTAGCTTTTCGATCCACAAATTAAAGATCGATGGAGCAAGCACATGGCCGGGATCTGATCTGATCTGATCCATGGAAGGAGCCACACAGGCTCGATCCGTCCTTCTCCCTCGTCCATGCATGGCAGGCATATGGCAGTATCCATCAGCTGTTTGCCGGAGAACGATGGAAAAAGGCTACGAGGGCGCGCGTGGGCTGTATCGGTTACCTGGCCTGGGAGCTGCCACCCGGACCAGGGGGCGTGGGCACAGGCATCTTCCATCCACATGCACCCTCATCCCCCTCCCCCCTCCTCTCTTTTCTCTCAGGCCCACACCAACCAACACAACACCATACATACATACATACATACATAGGACTTAATTTGTATACATACTAGATCGAGCTACTACCTATTGAGATATAGATAGCCTACACTAGCGTAAATTATAGTCACGATGCTCCCCTTTATATAGAGTATCCGAGCGAATCTCAGGTACAATGATTATACATTATTATTATTATTTGAGATCACCTAATAACACATAAAACATAACAATCTCAACAGTGTTTCAAGGTTG
Organism: Melocanna baccifera; assembly: GCA_036346265.1. Lineage (NCBI taxonomy): Eukaryota > Viridiplantae > Streptophyta > Magnoliopsida > Poales > Poaceae > Melocanna > Melocanna baccifera. Next base: position 39,361,676 of record CM070683.1, read on the forward strand.
GTCCCCTACTGCGGGAGCGAGACCGCCTACCATGGGAGCAAATGGGTGGTTTTTGGCCTTGTGCTCCCAGCACCACGCAGCCTCCTACTAGGCATCCTCCACACCCTGCTGCCCTTGGCCTTGCTTTGCACAAGGAGAAGCTTCAGGATCTTAAGGTTCTTTAGAGGTCACCTCCATAAAAGAGAAAGAGGTAGCCCCTGACAGTGATCACCCCCCGTGTTCCCACCGTTAAGGCTGTAAAAAAAGCTCGAGGCTTGCGGGCTACTCAAGTTCAGCTCGTTCTAAGCTCGATTTGAGCTCAGCTCAAGCTTTAAACGAGCCGAATTTGAGCTTGATCTCGAGCTCGCGAGCTTTACTGAACCAAGCTCGAATAGTTCGTGAGCCTCGATTCGAGCTTAAATAGTAATACATATTAACTCTTACCGAGCTAGCTTGAGCCGAACTCGAGCTTGAGCATTTTTATTGTTGAAAATTAATGTATATTTGAATTATTTTGACTATTATCGAGCTTACTTGAGCCGAGCTCGAGTTCAAACTTTTCTTATTGTTGAAAATTAATGCATAATAAATTATTTTAATTATTATCGAGCTTCAACGAGTCGAGCTCGAGCCTACTCGAGCTTCGACCGAGCCGAGCTCGAGCCTAGATTCAAGCTCAGATCCTAACTTGAGTTCGGCTCGAGTTTCTATCGAGCTCGAGCCTACAAGGCCAGGCTCGCTCGAGCTCGGCTCGTTTACAGCCCTACCCACCACTGAGCCCAGAAGCGGGGTTGATAGGGAGTCTTCTCAGAGCCACATGACTTCTCAGGCCTTGCTGTCTTCTTCAAGCTCTAGTTCTGTGTCTCCCACAAGTTCCAGTTCTGTCGGGTCCCTTGTACATGCGATGGAAGAGCAACTTGACCCTCGCGATGGCTTGGAAGTATCTACCACTTAGTACTATGATGTCTTCGACTCTCTCTTCGCTAACAGAGGTATGCCATATATCTTTTCTTTTTAGGTACTTCTGGTCATTCATTGCCTTTTGCTCGTCAATACTCTCTGTTTGTGCCAGACGTTACTAAGGTGGGAGCACAAGTTGTTGATATGGGGAAGGCGATGCCCAAGGTTAAGGGTTCGATAGGCAAGAAGGCCCTTCCTGGCCTAGAGGTTTTGGTAGTGGAGGATCGTGAGGGGGCCATCAGCTACTCCTCTAGTGAGTTGCCTTCATACATCATCCTGTACATTGATGATGATGATGCAGCACAAGTGTGTTGCCTTACCGAGGAGCGTGTCAACAAGTACATAGCTCACTTCCACAACATGCGAGATGTCAGAGAGTTTACCCAGCTTCTCAAGGATTAGTTGGACACTGCTATAAATCTCTACTTCTAGGAACCCTTATGGTCATTATCTTCTTTTGCCCAGTACTTTATGTCTGCATTTGTATGTTTCTTGCAAGTCACTTCTATCTCCAACATCATACAGGATGAAGCCCCTCGGATGATAGAAGATATGTTCTAGAAGGTAGTGGCTGAGGCTCAGTAGAGTGTCTTGTAGATCGATGATGGCAAATAGAAAAGAAGCTGAAAGCTGTTGGGAAAAACTACAAATTATCAAAGAGATGCTAAAAGTTACTGAGGAGAAGTTGAAGGTTTCAGAGAGAAGGCCAGGGTCATTTGCCAAGTGAACATGAGCTTAGAGGGGGGTATGACCAAGTCCTGACAGAGGCTGAACCACTTCTTTGGACTCTAGAAGATTACCCTTGCTGCTCAGAGGTCCTTGGAGTTCATGGGCGCTAAGGTTGCCTTAGTCCCATTAGAGTTGATGAGGCCAGAGGGGTAAGTCCCTATCCTCAAGGAGCGAATTGACTTGTTCACCAAGGCTGCCGAGGACCAGGCTCAGTCCTTCACCACAGTGACTCTGACAGCCCGGTCCCTTGCCATTTTCCATCGTTGTGACAGTTCAGGCAAGGAGATAATGCGAGAGGACATCCATGGTCTTTTCATTTTAGAGGTGAAGAAGGCGTCCCCAGGGGAGTGAGCTATGCTGGAACCTCTCGCTGCAGAGTTTATGAAGAGTGTCACTTTGTCCCTGGCTCTAATAGTTCCTATGCCTTTACCGCCAGACGGCGAGCGTGACACCCTAGCAAGTGTATGACTTCTACCGACATGTTCTGTTCAGTAGAGATCAACAGTGATATCATGCAGACTTGCTTAGCGTCCTTTTTTATGTAGATGACATATGCCTAAGAACTTATTTAGCATCTAATGTGAGAGCATGGTTATGTTTGCATCTTATCTATTATGAAAATGACAAGATGAGTTATGCATCATTCAAGACATGTTTATGAAGGCAATTGGCATCAAATATAAGTTGTGAGCAGAAGGGCTGAGCGCATGGGTGATCAAACCCTGCCTAAGAGGATAGGCTACCGAAGGTAAGTGATTTAGTAGTGGGTACTATCATTATGGGGGCACTTCAATTCTTGGATAGGTTCCCGTTCTACCTCAATTCTTGCTAGGTGAGGCAACATGGAGTTTTAGATACCTTTTAAAAGGTGCAAGTGCTTTACTCCTGAGGCCTTTCTAGGACTTTTTGGCATTGCTTATGAGGCCTTTGGTAGGCCGAATGTAATAAAGGCATGCTTCCATGCCCACTAAGAGGGGATGTCTCTCAGGACCTGTGAACATTCTTGGCTTGTATGACTACTTAGTTCGTAAATAAGCACTCTCGAGGAGATGTGAATGTGATAGGCGCGGTTGGCCTTTGCTTGCGTTAGAGCGAGGCGAGAAGTGACCCGGAGGTTGTTCGACACATGACCTGGAAGGTGAAGGGAAACTAATCCTTAGCACATCCATAGACTCAGGCGCTAGACTTGAGCTGTCACTCATGCCCTGGGTCCAGCAGGGCGCAAGCCGCAAGCCGCCATAGCAGAGGCAACGAACACCCAAACTACTTTGATTTTTCATTAGGGGACACCACGGGAGTCATACGCCCTAAGCACCACGGGGGTGGACCCTTTGTAAGGGAAGGGTTGCGAGAGCTTGAGTAAGACAAGCGAAACTTGTGAGACTTGTAGACAGGGTTGTCCCTTAACTGTAGTGTGTTAGGGTCAAGTCCTTGTAGTTAGTCACAAACATGCTAGCGAGACAATTTCTTGAAACAGTGTAGCCCTCTAACAACAACATGTTAGAGGACAACCTTCTAACAATAGCGTGTTAGAGGGCAGTCCTTTCAATTTTCAATGAGCATATAATTGAGAAGACATACACAAGACAGGTCCATCTCTTAACAATAGTGTGTTAAAGGACTTCCCCTGAATCATGCCATAGTTCACAAGTGGAACAAACATATAAGAATCTCATGTTTTCATTGCATTAAGCTGGACAGTGTTCACATTTCGATAGGTGCCATAGGGGGCAGCATACAATAGAGCTTTAAATGTAAAACTTTTGAAGCTTGTTCGTACTCCATGCATACTTTAGTGGCTTATCCTCCATGCTGATAAGCTAGTAGGCGCTTGAATCTAGGACCGAGGGTGTAGTAGGGGCTTTCCTATTTGGGGTGAAGCTTCCCCTGGGCTGCTGGGTTCGTGACCTTTTTGAGTACTAGGTCACCGAGGAGGAAGGCATGTTCTATCACCTTGTTGTAGAATCAGACAACATCCTACTTGAAAGAAGCATGTTTAAGGTGGGCTTGATCGTGGATCTCCTCAGCAAAGTCCACCTCAATTCTGTGGTTGTCCTCGTTTTGAGTGAAGCTAGGGGGTAATGGTCTCGAGAGCATTGCCACTCAAAGAGAATGGTGGTGGACCTCAATAGGGAGGACAACTTCTACTCCATACACGAGTGAGAACGGGGTCCTCCCAATGGAGCAGCTAGGAGTCATGCGCAATCCCATAGAATGTTGTGGAGCTCTTACACCCAGGTCTCTCGCTTGAGGGTACTTGCCTCGAGGCAGCGATGTATGCCTTGCAGGATTAGCCCATTGGCCCTGTCCATAGCCCCATTAGTCTTTGGATGAGCCACCAAGGCAAAGAAAAGGGTGGTACCAATAGAATCACAGAAATCCCTGAAGTAGGTTGCATCAAATTGAGTACCGTTGTCTATGGTAAGTTCCTTGGAAACCCTAAAGCGATGAACAATATTTTTTAGAGGAATCTTTGCATGTAGCCAGACATAATGGAGACTAGGGGTTCTGCCTCTATCTATTTTCTAAAGTAATCCACTGATACCACCACATGCTTATAGCCCCCTTGGCAGATGGGAATAGTCTAAGCAGGTCCATTCCCCATCGGGCGAAAGGCCAAGTGATTGGTATGGTGTGCAGAGGATTAGTAGGAGGGTGGTGGTTGGCTACCATCCTTTGGCACCCTTCACATGACTTGAGGATGTCAAGAGCGTCTTGTACCATTGTGGGCCAATAGAAGCTTTGACATAGTGCCTTCGCCACCATTGCTCTAAGCACGACATGAGAGCCACAAAGCCCTTCATGCACGTCAAGTAGAAATAAAATACCTTCTTTTGTTATGATGCACTTGAGAAGGGCTAATACTCCATGCTTGTAAAGCTTTCTTTCAATGATCATATATGACTTGGCTTTGGAGAGTAGCCTACGAGCCATTACTACCTCCTCAGGCTCCTCTCCTTCTTGTATGCACTTGATGATAGGAGTCGTCTAGGAAGGAGATAGGGTTGAAATCTCATTGATCTCAGGAGGAAACTAAGGATCAAACGCTTCTTCAACCGATGGCGTATTCAGAACCTCGAAGAAGGCTTCTACAGGAAGGGGCTCCTAAGAACTTGCAGTATGGGCCTAGTTTTCTCCTCATCCTCCTTCACCATATGAACTTGATGATAACCTGAGTATGCATCCAAGAAACTCATTAGCTCACACCCAGCGGTGGAGTCAACAGTTGGTTGATGCGCAGGAGGGGGTAATCATCATTTAGGCATGCCTTGTTGAGGTAAGAGAAGTTGATGCACATACACCACTTACTATTAGACTTCTTGATCAAAACAGAATTGGCTAGCCACTCTGGATGCCAAACCTCCCAAACGAGGCTAGCTTTTGAGAGCTTGTCAATTTTATCTTTTATGATCTGATATTGTTCTGAGAAGAGTTTTTTGAGCTTTTGCTTCACTGGAGGGTGCTCATGTCTCACCACGAGGTAATGTTGGATCACCTCCTGAGGGATAGCTACCATGTATGACGATGTCCATGTAAACATATTAGTGTTGGACTTTAGGAACTCTGCGAGCTCCTTCTCTATTTTATCCAGGAGATCGACCTGATTCTAACGAATCATGGATAATTCGGACTGAAGGGTCGCACTTCTTTTAGGTCCCCTTCCGAACAGGGATTGAGAGAGCACCTCGCTAGAGGGGACACATCCTTAGCATGCCCTAGTGAAAGAGACGAGGGCATTTCCTCCTTTGACTCCTTAAGTTCGAGGAAGTTGATGTCACTGGAGTTAGTTGCCGCTTTGTGGTATAGGCGTTGAGCCAAGTCTTTTTCACCCTTCACAGAGATAACCCCACGAGGGCTTAGTATCTTTAAACATAGTTAGTTTTTGATGAACTATTGTATAGAAGTAGTTGAGACTTGCCCTTCCCATGATAATATTGAATGGGGGACTCGAGGTAAATGATATCAAATCTGACAGCTTCTGTGCAATGATTCTCCTGTGTTCTAAACATCATAAGGAGTTTGATCCCCCCAAGGGTTTGAATAGAATTTTCTGTTATGAAGCGATAAGGGTACGGTCAGATGGTAGCATAATACTATGATGATAGCTCCCTGTGACTCTCACATCTCTTTGAGTGCACGTAGGTAGAGTATCTCTGAAGAGCTTCCTCCATCAATGAGGATGTGAGAGACCTCGCAATTGGATATTGTGGCAGCCACTAAGAGGGTGTCGTCATGGGGGAACCTTAAGCCTTTTGCATCCTCAGCTGCGAAGCTAAGGGGAATGCTTCCCCATTTGGGATGGGCACTTGGAAGGGCCACCCCTATGATATTGACCTCTCAGGCGTACTCCTTTCACTGGCACTTTAAACCATGCCCAGAGGTCAAGCCCACCATTATGATGTTTACTTGTCTTTGTGGTGCTCAGAAGGAGAGTTCTTACTTGGTATCTTACAGGTAGGGGTGAAAACGGATTGGATAGTTTTTTACCAATGAGGACAATTTTTGAATACGGAATGGTTTAGCTCGGATTTTTATCGGATAGTCTCGGATTGGAAACAAACACGATTTTTTTTCAAAAATGAATATAACAGCGCACTATCTGTCGAATATGAATACGGACTCAGACTATCTAAAGATGACATAATCTGGATATCTGGCCCACTGGCCATAAGTAGTAAGCCCAAGGCCCAAGCCGCCCTAGGTGTAGATGTGTAGTTAAGGACTTAGGCTCCTAGTCTCACACCATCTTCCCACGCACGGTGCACCCTGCCTCCGCCTCCGAGGGCTCACCCATGGCTATTCCCGCCGGCCATCGGCCTCCTTTGCCCCAACAAGTGAGCTCCCACACCTCACTACTACCCACAACCACAGCTTTACTCTCGCACATTTTTCCCTTGTCTCGGTGTTAAATTTTATCTGGCTTTGATTGATTGGATCACTGCTTGCTTATAACTTAAGTTCCTACTGTCTTTTTTCCCTATCTGCGGACTGTAAGAGAGGAATGAGTAGATGAGAAAAGTTGTGAAAACTGAATAGGGTGGAGTTGGTATTTGGGAATAGGTAACAAAGGCATCCCACTGGGAATGACATGGACTCACCAGCCACCTTGCCAAATAATATAATGAAGTCAACACATCTGCAGTTGGCCCATTTCTGAATATACTGTAAAGATCTCAACAATACGCTTGCTTTTGTTGTAGAATTAAATGTAATCTGCTAGAGGTGAACATCTTTGTTCACTATTTATTTCATGGTGCTTGTTAAATGTCGGCATGATTATATGAACCAGGCCTACCATTTTGTTATCTGTGTTAATAAACCAGATCATAGATGGTGTGTGCCACCTGTACCAGTTGGTTAGTGCTGTCACTAGCTGGTGTGTCACACGCTTCTAATTTATAACTTTCCACTAAGAGTTTTGGAATAGCAACTTAAGTTCCTTGCTTGTGCTTCTTTATTCCTGTAGGTAATAACATGTTCAGTTCGATGGGGATTTCAGTATCTGGGCTGAGAGATGCTAGTGACAGTAGTCTAGCAGTGGATAGATTGTTTGAATAGTATGTGTGTTAGTACTTATGCTATATTCTTATGTTTGTTCAAATTGCTACCATGTGTACTCCATGAATTTCACGCTGTTGAAACTTATGTTATGTACTGATCGATTATTGAGTATATTTCTATTATCGATGAAAATACTTATGCTTGTTGAAATTTCATGAATGTTTTGATAAGATAAACTATTTATGTGTTCTCATTGATTTTGGATGTACAGTTTAAGGGGTTTTCATGTTCCGATAAATATTTGTGACTGTATTCATTTTGATTCGTATTTGCTCTATATCTGTATTTGATATTATTTGTATTTGTATTTGAGGTATCTGTATTTGTATATGTGTCTGAGAAAAAAATATAAAAACAAATATGGTGGAGACATTATCTGTCCGTATTTGATCCGTTTGCATCCCTACTTATAGGTGCCCCTGGGGTGGATCACTAGGGGCTTACGCTGGGAGTGATAGGAATTCTTGAAAAGCAGCGCTTCTGTGACTACGGGGCGAGGTCGCAACCCTCGATGTGACTTGAGGTCATGTTTATGTCATTCATTTTGTGGTAGGCACAGCGTCCATCTCCTTGGTTTGAGTTGTTCCTTCTTTCATCGTTGCATTCATCAGGGTGCCCCTTCCAGTGGGCTTTGGGTCTTGCCTCCTTCTTGGACCCTCTAGAGGATTTGCCCTCACGAGATAGGATAGTAGGGCTCTCCCATGAGGAGGTGTTAGTCATGACGAGGACTCTAGAATCATGTCCCCCATCGGAGCGATCCCTTCAATCCTTATTCTTTTTGTCGGTGTTGCTTTTTGACTTCTTCTCAGAGGGGTCGCTTTCGTCTTATGGGAGAAACTCCTTTTTGGCCAAGTTGTCTTCTTCTCCTCGGGCGTATTTCTCCATGACCTCAAAGAGTTCATAGGTCATTCTTAGGGGATCCCTTCCGAACGCATGGTTAAGCTCCCCCAAGAGTACCCCCTTCTTGGAAGCATTGATAACAGTGTAGCTTGGGGCATTTGCCTCTTGGCTTCGCACTTTAGAAAAGCGCTTCAAGAATTCACTTGTGGACCTGTCCTTCTATTGCTTGTAAAGAGTTGACTAGGGAGTACGAGGTACTTATAGCCTCCTTGGAAGTTGATGAGGACATCCCTTCCATGGATACAACTCCTCCGCAACAAGGATCACTTACTCGAGCTCGTGCTTGTCAACTTAACTACCAGGTGAATTCATTCCTAAGGTGCAAGCGACGTTGGTTCAGCGATTGCTAAGGCGCAAGCGACGTTGTGCGTGTGTAGTCGGATCGCCAGGGTCACCTCCACTGAAAATCGATAGTTATCAATCTCATCGAAAGATCGGGCACCCCGTCTCTATCAGAAGTTCACGCTAAACTCTTCCCACAGCTAGTCCTAAGAGTAGATAGAGCCTTTTTTTGGTTGACGAACCAAGAACATGCTGTCTTGAAGAGGAATAGTAGGAGGCAGCTGTACATCTCTACCTCTCCACCTCCTCTAGCCCAAATCACCATGGAATATACCTCCAAGAATTGCATAGGGTCAGAGTCCCCATCGTATGGCCTGAGGTTGAGCTAGCAGAACTTCGGTGAAAATAGAGTTTCAAAGATGTCTCGGGCAAGGGGGTTGCCAGTCTCTGGGATACCCCTGTCACCTCACGCGCGAAGTGATGGTGATCGTGTGAGGCGACGATGGTAGTGTCGAGGCTCCCCGAGTAGGAAGAGCTAGATGCCCGGTGGTGGCGGTGATGGTGTCCGTGCATCGACGAGTTGGAGTGCTTGAGCCGACCTATGGTTTGGTCTGGTTAGGATATCAGGGACTCAACCTCCATAATCTTTGCAATGGCAACCACGCCCATCAGTAGATCCAGCTGATAGCATAGGGACATGCCTAATGCTTGCAGAGTAAAGGCTCTTCTAAACCCTAAACCCTGAATCCCTTTGGCTTGGTGAGTGTGCTTGGGCTGTGACGGGTGGAATGACCCGTTCGCTTGAAGGTGCTGAAGGGACTACCGGGGGAGGAACAACTTTTGGCCCTTAGGGCTTTCTAGTCGCCCTGGCCAGGTAGCACCTTGGGGATAGAGCCTTGCATTGGCTGGTGGAAACTGATTTACCAGCTCTGGGTGTAGATGCATTTGCCTGAGCGATGGAACTTGAAAAGGATGCCTCATAACTCCCATCCCTAGGGACATGAGGTCAGGCCTCGGAGGTTGAAGTGATGGGATGAACTATAGTAGAATGGGCTGAGTTCCTCCCCATCTGAAGCTCAACGGGTGCAGCAGCCAATAAGGAGCCCCGTTCATCACTACTGTGTGGGCAAGTGGAGGGAGGTTGTAAGGATTTCCCTCTTGCCCTCCTCCGATGATGAAAGCTCCACGCGTGCATGTGTTAGTGGCCACTTGAACTGAAGGCGATGCTGGGAGTGTTGAGATGTGCTAAGGGTTGTCGGAAGCCTGCTACTATAGCTCTAACAATAACAGGTAGATGCTTCCTCATATCCTCTAAGAAATCATATCCTAGATCTTAATTGAACATGCAAATCTTAGACTTGTCTAGGACAAGATTGAGCCTTTTCTTGCCTCCAACAAATTTTTTGAGAGTATTCGTAAGGTACTCACGCTCCTGAAAAAGAGAGGCACGTGAAACACAAGGAGAAGTAGAGGGTGAGGAACCAGAAAGAGAAGATGAAGTGCTAGAAGAAGAAGATCAAACTGCGCGAGCATATCTCTCCTTATACAAAGCTACCTCAACTTTAAGGGCCTCATAAGGCACACATGGGGTAGTCCTGATTCTAGTCATGTGGCACTCGTAACTCTTCCTAAAAGTCTCTTGCATATTTTCTAATTTCTCCTCTACCTCAGCATAGAAAGAGCAAATAGATTGTGGCTTCTCTAATAAGTTCTTAGTTAGCTTCACACATTTTTCATCCAAAGCAATCAATTCAAATTTTAGTTTTTCACAATTATTGCATAGTGAGCTAATAGGTGCCTTAGAAGTATATCAAGCCATTTTCTTATTTTGATCACACATGTCCTGAAATTGTTTAGAGATAAATTCAAGTTTAGCAGTCAATTTAGGACAGTTGACACAAGAAATAACAGGCTCTATCATTGTAGCTTGCATCTCAGTAATTTTATGATTTACCTTCTTTAGATTAATCTTCAAGTTGTTACAGTTATTACATGTTTCAGGCAAATCAAGAAGCATGGTATATAATCCTTTAAAAAGCATTATCCTTATCCTCACATCAGGTGCAGAATGTAGTCTCAACAGAATCTGACTGAGAAAAAGCAATTCTAGCCATTTCTAGTTCAACTAACAGACTAGCATTCTTCACTTTAAGCAAATCAAGCTCAGAACACTGTCATGTGAGGTCTTTAATTTCTCCATATCTCCAAGCAAGGAAGCGCATACATTGCAATCGTCACGGGAGGAAGCAAATCTAAGTAAAGTAAACTCCTGTGATAAGCTCTCTACCTCCTTCTCTAACTCACCACACTTAGCCCTAGAACTAGCATAAAACTTTTCTAATTTTAGAAAAACTTCATTAAGCTAGTTGTAGGAGGGGTATACCTCATTGGAATCGTTGTAGAGATCGTCATCGCTGATGTCGTTCTCATCAGCCATGAAGCACATGCCAGTAAAGTTACTGCTATCCTTGGTGTTCGCTTGTGGATCATCCTTGCTATCATTGTCGCTCCAACCCTCTATGTCATTGAAGTTAAAGTTGTCGAAGGCGGTGAGGACGTGGTGGAAGAGCTTCTTGGCTTTACTAAGGTTGTGGTACTTCTTGACCTTGCCTTGATCATGACTTGGTGCCTTCTTGTTGCGGTTCTTACTGATATAATCATTTTTGCTTGTATCACCGTAGTCGTTCTTGCTCTTCTCTAACTTGGGGCAGTTCGTTCGATTGTGGTTGGGGCTACCACACTCGAAGTAGATCACCTGATATCTTATCTTTCTCTCTCTAACCCTCTTGTATGCATAAAAGAATTTTCTGACTAAGAGGGTTAGCTCACTTTCTGAAAACTACTCGAATTGGTCATCGCCAATCTCACACAAAACAGTTAGAGATAAACCAGAAACACCATCAGAAGATGCTCTAGAAGTGGGATTGATAACCAAGGCCATTGATTGTGACTTCGTCTTACTAGAGATGATGCCGATCTCATGAGTCTTGAGGCGTGAGTACAATGCATCAAGAGTCAACGTCGATAGATCAGTCATGTCCTTGATGGTGGTCACCTTTATCTCTCAAACTCTGAGGTCCAAGGCGGAAAGCATCCGACGAGCATTATTCGAGTTTGAGTATGTAAGACCAACAGCTTGGAGGTTTCTCAGAATCTTGTGAAATCTGCCAAAACACTCATCCAAGGACTCACCAGCAAGCATCTCGAATTTGTTGTATTCTCACTTGTACTGGTCCTGTCAGACGGTCTTGATTTGGGTGGTTCCCTCATGGTATGAATTGAGGGTCACCCAGATGTCAAACGTTGACAGGAGATGAGAGATACGATCAAACTCACTCCGACTATGACATTGAATGATGATGTTCTTTACCTTAGTATTTACCTCAACATCTGGCATATTCATAGCTGTGATGTCATCCTCGGTAGGAACAACAAATATGGGCTTAACCTTATTCCAAATTGCATAGACTTGAGCCTTAATATAAGACTCCATTCTACTCTTTCAAAAGGGATAGTTGACCCCATCGAAAATAGGAGGCTTGGTGGAATATTTGTCTGTTGCTATGGCTATTAAGATCGGTTAAGATCTATAAGAAGAGCTAACCGGGCTCTAATATGAATTGAAAGACCGAATATAGTAACAGAGTAGATGGGGGAATGGTGCCAACTCAAAATTTCCTCCCATGTATTCAAGATTCTATCTTCAGACACTTACAGAGATTTAGAATACAGAATTCTCAGCTAAAAATCAAACTAACTAGCCTAAATCAACAAACTTAGAATCTAACCCTTCTCGGTGGTTTAACCGGCATTTGAATGGCTGTTTGACCAGCCTGGGTGGTCTAACCGGCCTTATAATGGAGGTCTTACCGGTTGCTGTAGTCAAATCAGGGTGATAAATAGTGCTTTCAACTCGACATTAAATACCAAAATCGAGAGAACTTTTAATCTGTAGATCCAAATAATATAAAAATTTGCATGGATTTCTCTAGGTTATTGTGGAATGTATTCCAACAAATGACCATGAAAATCATGGACAAAGTTGAGACCTTTTTCAGTTTGTTGGAAGGTTGCACCGAGACCAAGCTAAAACCCAAAATGATGAATACAACTTGCTCGTGGATAGATGATGGTCAAGATAGTTCTAGATGTATTTTCACATATCACAACAAGCTAGAACACCAAGAAACATGATCCAAAAATTCTTGAAAAAAGAAGTCACTTGAAGAGGCCAAAATCAAGCAAAAACGGGTTACTTTATAAACTTACCATTAAAGTACCTAAATGATAGGAAATTAATTTTCAGAGGCTATCACCATCTCAATCATGTCCTTGGCATACCAAGATGAAGAAGAAGAAAGAGGAGAGATCAAAACCAACTGAAATAAGGGCAAATCAATCAAAACGCAAAATGGACAAAATGATCATCAAAGATTGATACATTGCTATTTGAGGAGGTAGGTTTTATAGCCACTCCACATTGAGGGACAGAGAGCACATTATGCACTCTAAACCCTAACCCTAAAACATGAAGACACAAGAGAGATGGGTTGGATGGTTAACCACATGTCTCCATTCCAACTCCCTTTTATAAATGGGCTAGCTAGCTCCATCCATTTCTTCGTGGATACTATCCACTTAGCACAGTGAGGAAAGCTCGTTAACCCCACACATGGGTTTTAACTCATGTATGTCATTTATACACGCTTTTTAAAATGCATAAGCTAAAATGCATAAGCTCGAATCCATTAAAACCTTTGCCTTGACCTGTCTCAATCAAATCAGTCCCACCTTGACCTAAACTGCTCTCCAACGCGTCGCCCACACACCACGGTTTTGATCCAAGGTGGTTTCTAATATTTTGGCTAAACTATCAATATACCCCTCATTGACACGGTTATCACCATCCATTGCAAGTAATTGCCATGCTCACCACGTGTAGGTGCACCACTAGCTTGTTACGCGTCGTCAAGTTTCTTCCATCTCGATTTCACCGAACCATGGTTCACTTGGATCGTCTAAACTTCATGGTGTAATCCCGTTGTTTAAACTCGCCTTCAACATTTCCCGTCTTTCTTGTGCCATAATTAAGCTCACCATCACACCCAGCATTCTTGATTGTTTTGGGCCTTAACTTCTCCGTGAGCCTAGCCCCAATCCCCGCTGTTGACCATGGTTGACTCCAAGCGACCCTACACATCCAAAGACAAAGAAATTATTTTTGAACATAAGTTCTTTACAACCTGACCTGCATTAGCTGAAACATGTATCATACAATCTAAATGTAATGGTCTAGGTTACCCCAACTCAATCTACGATTCAAATTCTAAAATCCTCAATTTTTGCCCAAAACCAATCCTACCAAAATGCGATCTTTGCAAAATCAAATAACCACTCCACAAATATTACAATAGTTCATCACAACATTAAACATGACCTTCTAACATGGTCCTTCAATAGCTAATAATACACATCTAATAGAAAATGCACAACAGCTAATAATACACATCTAGCACCCTCTTAAACTTATGATGGATCAACAATATAAAATTTGAAAAAAATAGAAGCTGTGCTAAGCTCTGGTTGTGCCTTCGTGAAGAAGCCTACCGACTGAAACTCTGAAGGTACATATTGAAGAGTAACAATCTGATCCTGCACCTGTGTCCGTATGTAAAAAGCATCAACATTACTATGCTTGGTAAGCTCATGCTTCACTGTATCTTTAGCAATGTTAATAGCACCTGTACTATCAGATAAAAGAGGAGTCGGTGCAAAAATAGAAATACCAAAATCTTCAAGTGACCATCGTAACCAAATAACCTTCATAATCAATAAAGCCATAGCTCACAACTTAGCCTTAACACTCGAACAAGATAACTGCTGTCTACTTCTTAGTCTTCAAAGTAATGAGAGAATCACCAAGAAAAATATAATAAGCAGAGAGAGACCGGTGATCAGATTGAATACTAGCTCAGGTGGCATCAAAATATGCCTAGAGCTGTAAAGAGCTAGAGCGAGGGAATAAGAGACAATAAGTGATGGTTTCATGAAGATATCGTAGAACACAAATAAGATGACTATAGTGGAGTTGAGTGGGAGCAGCGACAAACTAACTCAAGATATGCACTTGATATGAAATGTCAGGATGAGTGACAGCAAGATAAATAAGACTCCCAACAAAGTGACGATGATGAGTAGGATCAGGAAGAGGCTCAACATTAGTGGGTCAAAAATGAACATTAAGCTCTATGGGAGCCTTAGTTGTGCATTGATCAGTAAGAGAAATATGATAAAAAAAGATCCTAGATATACTTTTTTATAGATAGAAGCCCTCAGGCGTAGAAATAACCTCAATTATAAGAAAATAGTGAAGAGAACTCAGATCAGATATGAGAAACTGCATATTAATATGCTTCTTGATAAAAGTTATGTTCTGAGAGTCATCTCCAATAATGGTCATATCATCAACATATAAAAGAATAAGCGTCTGACCATGAGGCAAAGTGTGAATAAAAAGAGTAGGATCACGAGTACTGGTAGAGAAACCAACCGTAGTGACAACAGAAGAGAAACAATCAAACCAGGAATGAGGAGCTTGCTTGAGGCCATAAAGAGATCGATGATGGCGATAAACCATACCCTCAGGAACAAAATACCCCGATGATGGCTACATATAAATCTCCTCACGCAGTTCACCATTGAGAAATGCATTCTTGATAATTTGGTATCAAGCTGAGAGATGAACCATGCCCAAATAGATGCCACAGTAAGAAGAGTGCGAATAGTGGTCATGTGAGCCATAGGAGCAAATGTTTCATCATAAACACGACTATGCTTCTACTGAAAACTACGTACCACAAAACGAGCTTTGTAGCACTTAAGAGAACCATCAAAGTGGGTCCTAATCTTATAGACCTATTTGCATGTGATAAAAGTAACACGCATAGGAAGATAGACAAGATCCCACATGCCAATATGCTCAAGAGCACCGATCTCCTCCGCCATCGCATGCTGTCACTCCTGATGAACAACAACATCATGATAAGAAGTCTTTTTGACAATAGCAGTGGCAGCAAAACCAAAACGCTTGGGAGGCCGAATAGACTAGCAATCACAAAGAGCATATCAAGGAGAAGCTGAAGAAGATGACCCATCAGAAGGAGATAGTGCGTCAGATGAATTCTCAACTCATAGACGACAAGTTTAGTAGAGAGGATAAGTAGGAATAAGGCCTGGAGGAATCTTTGGAGGGAGTGGCGGAGCAGAGAGGGATGGGGGCAGAGGTGACGATGACGCTGTTGGAGGCCGTAGCCAGCTTTGCTGCCAGCGACAACTCTTGCAGCGGTGGCAGTGAGGGTGATATATCAGGCGACGATGGTGGCTGGAGAAAAAACCAGCGGCATCAACGGGTTGGCAACGATGAGTGTAGTGGAGGCAAAGCCAGACGATGGTGGCGGCTGGTAAGATGACGGAAACCCTAGGTTTACTCTTATACCATGTTATGAATATTGCCTGTATTCATCATGAGGCCAATATGCCAATATATATAAGTACATGTATAGTATATATGCAGAAAACCCTTTATACAATAGGAAAAATACACAGCTAATAATACACATCTAACAATGTATACTACTAAAAGCAAACTGCAAAGCTTCTTACTGAATATGAATTTTGTTTGCCACCTGTGCAATGTATGCCATGCTTATGATATACAAATGGGGATTGGTATCATGTTGTAAGAATGCCTGAAATCCACTAAGGATAATCTTAACCAAGCCAATGATGCCTTACAGAAGTATGAGAAACAGGAAGTGAAGTAGAGGTGTTTTGTCGTGCCTTTTGACACTTTTAGATGTTTCTGTGTCAACGAGCTACCGAAAATGCTCCTGAATGACAATCTTTGTCACATAAGTACTGGTGTGGTGTTCCATGTTTAATATATTGATGATCCTATGATTCAGACTAAACAGTTTCTTCTCCATTCACATTTCATTGGTCCATAAAAAACAAAAGCCAGAGCTCTAAGCTAGTTGCTTGCCAAGTTAGAGATCAACTCATGATTTCAGACATAACAGGTCTGCCACTCTGATGCTAAATTTCACCTAGGCATCCAACTACTGTAGTTCCCTTTCAGGTGCTTATTTGCCTTGTTAGTAGTTTGGGAGTGTGGACTCTGCATGATATGATCTATTGCATAGAAGAACCAAATGATTGAAGCTGGAAGTCAGTGTTTATTATGCTTAAGACAAGATAATAGTACTTCTTAGGGTCTTGTACATGACATGTTGAATTGATGACTTGCATGTTATAAAGATGATGATGATGTTTCTTTGCCTTGATCCTAATTGCTGCTTTGTGGTGAACAAACACAGGTTGTTGCTTTGCTTGTGAGACCAAGAAAGAGAAGACTGCATAAGAGAATAAATCGAGATGCAAGAGCGGGAGAATAGAGAGACAAATAAAGAAGGTGATCGCCGATGTTGCGACCGCAAGAGAGGATTATCATGGTACTCGGACGCAATCCCCTCAACGGAAGACATCTATGTTAGCAGTTCTTGACTTGTAGGAGCTTTAATGAGTAAATTGCTCCATATAGGACGGAATTAGCAACCACGTAAAATTTATGGGTTGATTTTGTGATAGACTTGGATATGCATATGGGTTTTTACAAAAAAACCTAATATATTAGATTTGGAAGTTTTAGAAATCAATTGAGAAACACTTCGTTTCTCCACCTCCAACCCCCGCTTCCATTCCCACCCCTACCCCCTTCTCCTCGCCTCCCCACCGCCGTCCGCTGCTCCTCCGACGACAATCAGGAGATGCCATCAGGGTCCCCGAGCTCAGCGGCCCCGAGGCAAGCGCCACCACTGCACTGACGCACCTCCTCTTCCTAGCTTTTTTTCCCTTTCCTTTTTCTTCTTGTTTCTTGCCTTGATTTCTTGGTTCGCTGCTTGCTGCCTTGCCGGTCATGAGATGAGCAGGTGATGCGCTGCCCAACCAAGGCGAGATCCGGATCAAGAACACCGCTGTCAGTCATCGACGTCTACTACCGCAAGGGGGTCTATTCCGCCCCCTGCCCTTCATACCCGGTCAACAACTGTGTTGGAACCGGGTTTACTCTCCGGGCCACAGGTCCAAATGGGTTGAACACAACTAAGTCCACGGAGACGGAGCAACAACCTTATAAGTGGTATTGTGCCTTCTCCCTCCAAAAGACTAGTCCAATGGGTAGGAGCTCTCTCACACTTATAAGCTGTGCTTTCTCCTCTCCCACAACCAATGTGGGATTATTCCTAACAATCTCCCCCTCACACATTGGTTGGACACATCTGCAACCCTGAGGTCTAAGGAGATGTTAGGTTCCTGGGCTCTGATACCAAATGTTGGAACCGAGTTTACTCCCCGGGCCACAGGTTCAAATGGGCTGAACACAACTAAGTCCACGAAGACGGAGCAACAACCTTATAAGTGATATTGGACATTCTCCCCCAAAAGACTAGTCTAATGGGTAAGGGCTCCCTCACACTTATAAACTGTGCTTTCTCCTCTCCCACAACTAATATGGGATTATTCCTAACAAACTGTCCATGATTCCATACTTCACCCGATCAATCATCAGCATCTTGATCCAATCCGAACTCAGTCATTTATTAAATCACCGCCAATTTCTGGTGACAGCACCATCGGTATGACGGATACCCCAGGCTAGTTAGTACTCGTATGAAGGAGAGTTACCATTGTGTTCCCTCAGTTGTCTAAAGCCACCAACAAATTACGCAACACACAGTAACCTTGATCGTCGGTTGTGCTGTATGCTTGTTTTGAATAATAGAAATCAAGCTCAAGATCACTGCATAGGGGCAATGGCAATGGTATATCCTGATCATAAGGCCAAATAGTTTGTAATCTCTTAATTTGTATTGAGATTCTGTACCTTTTATGTTCAAATGAAGAATCAACCGGTGGGGATTGCTCCCCCCATCGTCTTCGAAAAAGAAAGGGCCAAATAGTTTCAGTTTGTTTTATTGCTCATAATTGGTGCTTTTTGCTTTTTATCCTGTGTCAAATACATAGTATCAGACTACTGCTTGTTTCAACGAGCCTGTGCTTTTCACCTATGCCACATGAGTGTTGCTGTTTCCATGGTCAGTATTTTTAAGCTATTCAACCTCCAGGAAGGGAAGCTGTTGGCGTGGTGACTGCAGTAGGGCATGGGCTGACTGGCAGAAAAGTTGGGGATGTTGTTGCATATGCTGGCAACCCAATGGGTTCTTATGCTGAAGAGCAAATTATTCCAGCCAGCGTTGCTGTTCCCGTTCCACCTTCAATACATCAAGGCAGCAGCTTCTATAATGCTGAAGGGGATGTCTGCTCATGTTTTAGTTCGCCGTGTATTTAAGGTAAATCTCATCTTTTTTTCCTTGAGGTCCATAGTTTCTTTTATCTGTTGAGTAAATCATCCTTTGAAGGTTGCCTACCTGGCCATCCAAGGTGTGGTGTTCTACACTCAACACTGATATCCTTTACAGATAGCACTCCCTTTACCCTAACTTTCGATGCATGTAACTGAAGTTGTTTCATTCAAATAACTAGTTCATGCGGCACATATACCCATGGCAACTTCTAGCATATTTGCACATGCATATTTTATCTCTCTTAGGCATGTATTATATATACAAATAATATCTATTTACCATCCTATGGAAACGGACAGCATATAGCGTTCTGATGTGCTTGATGATTGTGGTGTAACATCCATTTATTCTTTTGCCCTCATTGTTCTTTTTTTTGTCCATTTATTCTATTTACCCATTACTGATTGCTGATTATGGAACTGTACTCACACATAAACATTGTATGGTTAAATTAAAATTTAAAAATGTGATCCATGTAAGAATTGTGACCAGTAGGCCAATCAAAACAGCTAAAAGTAACACACTATGTGTCTCTCGTGGCATGATCAATATTCATTTTGTCTTACCTGTAGAAGGGAGACTAAACTATTTGAAGTGGAGAAATATGAGGTGTCATAATCCTCCACTAAATGAATGAACATGGGCAAAAAAAACATGTCAGCCTCTACCACAAATGTGGCGCTCCACACTCCCTTTTATTACCCTATGTATATATTACATATGCTCAGAGCTTAACAGTACTTCATGATTGCCATAATAGGGAGCTTGACTGCATTTTAAATTACCATGCAGGTGGCTCACTCCTTTGTCAATGGGCAAATGCCCTTGGTGCCACTGTCATTGGGACTGTTTCAAATGAAGAGAAAGCTGCACAAGCAACTCATGATGGATGTCGCCACGTGATCATGTACACAAAGGAAGATGTTGTGACAAGAGTCAAGGAGATTACAGCTGGAAAAGGTGTAAATGTGGTCTATGATTCCGTTGGAAAGGATACATACAAGGTACAGTTGTTGTTGTACCAGTTCTCAGTTTGCAAATTTTATTCGCTATGGGTAGACAGTTTGATATCTACCTTAACTTGTTTGAGATAAAATACTTTGTTGTTGTTGTTGGATAGACAGTTTGATCCTTTTAACGATGTTTTTCAAAAAAGTGCTATGCCTGCACTTCAATCTTTAATTCTGAATGGTGGCCATAATGGCTTCCATATTGTGGTACTCTCTTTTCAAAAGAATCAGCTACTTTTTGTCCTCGCATTGGCAGGACTCGGGAGTCTTGTGCATAATTGGTTTTAGGCCACCATCATTTTCTTACATTGTCGAAAGGCACAACATGTTATTTAGTGTGTATCCTGCAGCCAGTGATCGTGCATAGCTCTTGTGTAACCGTGTAAGTACCAAAAATGTTGCATTTTGTTTCTTTTATGAACCTTAGTTCATAGGGGGTAAATACCGTCGAGAGGAAAGCTAGCGACGGATCGAGTAGGCGGCAGTTGGATCAAGTAGGCGACGGTGGCTGAAGACCATCCAACATCCTGATGTCGACGGCGTTAGTGATGATCTCACGGACGCGGGCCTCGTCGAGCTTGCCTGCCACGACATCAAGCGTGCATGGGAGCAGCAATTGGTGGCGGACCTGGCTCCAGCTGCAACAGACGTCCCGGGGCTAGGTGAACACGCCGGCGGCCGCGGCGCTGGAGACCTTGCCGTGGAAGGAACCGGCATGCGGGAGGAGCTCGTCGGAGAGAAGGGAGAAGAAGCAGTGGTGCGCGTAGAGCTCGGCCGATGTGAGATCGTCGGGATCTGGCGGTCGAAGAAGATGCGGATGCGGTTCGAGAGGTAGACGATGCAAAGGTTCCTTTACCTCCGTGCTTCAATTGGGGGACGGTTCTCGAAAAGGAAGCTGGACATCCTCCCGATGCTAAGGAAGAACTCGTGGTCGAGGTCGGCTTGGGTGAAGCCATAGAGGTCGAGGTGGAGGTCTTTAGGGACAGGGTGGTCCTTGAGGCGTAGGGGGTCGAGCTTGGCCTTCATGTGGCCGTTCTCTCGGGTGGTCTGGTCGAAGACGCCAACGGAGGGGGAGGCCTGGTCGACGAAGTTGCTGAAGAAGTTGTCCTAGGACTCGTCGACGGGGGAGGGGTCAGCATCTCGGGCGCACTGGAGCTCCTCGAGGTAGACGCTGTTGGTGCCGTCGAGGAAGCTATCGGTGAGCCTGGAGAGTGGGATAGCGCGGGGCGCGGGGGCGGAGCGGGCAGCGCCCGAGGTAGCGTGGTGCCACGTTATTGTCGTCGCTCATGTTGGGAACGGATCGAGGAGGAGGGAGGCGCAACGGGACTGTGGCTTCTTGGAGCAGCATCGCTGCATTCGCCTTTCTAAGTAGTGCCGCCACCGTCATGGGGTGCTGCTTGTACCTTACGCGCCGACCTTGGAATATGCGACGTCGACGTCGCTTGATGTCACACCACTGCTCACGTTGGATGACGGAGCAGTAGTAGCAACGCTGTTACTGTGGCATGACCACCATTGCTCCTGCTCCTTGTACTGCCGCAGATCGCGCAGCAATAATTGCTTGTGCTTTCTCTTTTGCTGCTATCATCTTCTTCAACATGCTCTCGATATTCTTGAGTCAAGCGATGATGTCTTTATAGCCAGCAATGATCTTGCCACCTGTTAACTTTGCAGCAGAAGCCATGGTGTTAGTTTTGATACCAAGTTATGAACCTTAGTTCATAGGGGTAAACACTGCCAAGAAGATGACCAGACGACGTCAGCGTAGAGGGAGAAACTATGGATGAGAATGACTCTGTTATTTCTTTGCTTCATTCTAATAGCATACGACAGCCTCTCTTATATAAATGTGCTTCCCTCTAATAGATAGAATCTAATTTTAATCATATCTCTAATAAATAGAAACTAATATCATATGTTTATGAAAACTAATTTCTAACTTTGTGTGGGTCCATAGTACTGATCCCGGATAACTAGACAAGAATGGCATGTCCCCTTCCCTTGCCGTGCACGAGTCGACGTCTCTTCATCATCGTGTGATGCTAATTGATATTGATGAGAGACGGGTGGCACGCTGAATACATTTGCACTGTTGATTCACAAGTCGACCTTTCCGATAATTATTCCCTTTCTACAGGGGGGTTGCATACGTGGTAGCAGCTGATTATTATTTATAATCAACTTTAGGGTCTGCCTCTGCCTCTGTCGTGGAAGAGACAGAGAGAGAGAGACGAAATAAAAAAAACCAAGGTGAACCAAAGACGAAGCAATATATTAGCACAGTTGCTTGACGTCTTAAGCAACCTTCCCTGCGTGATTAGGGGTGGAAAATAATAACGAATAATCTATTTTATTCGATGTTCGTATTCGATAAAATATAATTGTGGTAAGCAAAATTTGTATTTATGTTTGACAATATTTGTATCCGTATTCGACAATATTCGATTCGTATTCGATCTGTTTTGTATGTGTATCGGCCCGGAAAAAACCGATCAAATTTCAAGTGTCGAAATTTGAATTTAAAACCGAAAAAACCAGTTGGTTACGTCATCCATAGAAGGATATTTGTATTTGACCGAATTAAGTACATATTTAATTCGATTTTTTATTTGTTATAGCATTCGATTCGTATTCGGATTCAAGAATGTTCGAATTTGTATTCGTTTTAAAAATATAGATTTATATTCATATTTGAGACTATTTAATCGTATCCGACCAATTTAGATCCCTATGCGTGATTGTCCAAATATCGCTTGTTTCAATAAGTACAACACCTACTGAAGGAAGAAACACGCAAAATTTCCGAGGGGGAAGAAAACTAGGACACGACTATAGTTGTCTAAATAGGTCGTGCCGTAGTAGGTCGGCTTGAGGCCCGTTACTGTAGGTCTGGCCCAAGCACGACACGACCTATTTAGATAATGGGCCATGCTGTGCTCGGGCCGAGTGGCCGGCATGCTGGACCGGCATGCCGGGCTGGCATGGCCCGTTTAGGTCATAGGCCGTGCCGGCATAGCACGACATGGTAGTTTTGTATATTTTTTATATTTTTTTACAATTTTCTATAACTTCTCTTTAATTTTCTATATTTTTTAATTTTTTTCTTTTTTTCCGAGCTAAACGGGCCAACTCCACCGTTTAATTCTATTTGTTTCTATGTTGGCACGATATAATCACAGATCGTCGATCCTTAACTAGCTACGTTTGCGTGGCGACACGCCACGCAAGCTATTTTGTGTAAAAGATTAGCTTTTTGTGTAGTTTTAAGTTTTTTTCCTGTAGTGATTGATATAATTGCTATTTTGTGTAAAAGATTGAATACGTAATCAATAAAACATTGACATGCACAAACTACTACAGGCACTACAGAAGCAAATATGAACAACACGAAAGTATAGAAACAGTACTATAGACTAATCGAAAGAGCACATAGATAGCATCTAAAACCATATGTAAATCTAGGCATGGACGATATTTGAGTTCACCTAATTTAAGGAAAGATTGCTATCTTATTCTAAGCTATAATAAAAGTATGTATGAACTGTGCGTCCAAATAAATTTATGAAAAACGCAATCAATAGAACATTGATCTACAAAAACTACCATAGGTGCTATAGAACAAGCATGCAAGCAAATATGTACCATATGAAAGTGTCTAAATAGTATTGTAGGGAACCTATTATGTAGGTAAGACAAAAAAGGTTATACTTGAGAAAACAGTAACAACAATGGCAACATAAGAACAACAAAATACAAATGGTAAAGATAAAGAAAAGTACCTTATAAATGGAAGACGATAAGAGCAAATCAAGTTGAGCACTCTAAGATTAGAATCAAAATAGTTGTGTTTAAAGTGTAATAATTATTTACAGGAGGATTCTGATTAGCGTACTTCCGGGATCCTTCACGAGAGGTGATATGTCGTGTACCAGTTAAGACACGAGATATGCGCAAGAGAAATACTTGAATGTGATTGTAAATGATGTAGCACGGAGGTAGTAAACACATAGCATGCTGGAAGCCATAATGTAAGCTAACATTGAAAGACCACATGAGTTTGTAATTTCTTTTGGGCCACTTAACCATGTTCCAAAAGAAATTATCACTTCTATCAAGTTAGTATTGAAATGACACAACACACAAGCCGTTGGCGAGGAATTTTGAACTCAACAGAAAAAGCGAGGTGGCTTCATCATTGATTGTGTATTTAATGTTTGCCTGATCTTGTTAATACTTGTGTATTTAATTATAAGGATATAATTAAAATGGTAAACTAAAGAGGGTGTGGTGCATAAAAGAATGAAGTGGACCTTGATAACCATCAATTGCCATAGGTGAGCAGGTCTTGTGTCCTGGTCTAGCAACTATGGGTGGTTGTCGAGCAATATAAGGAACTTTGTGGTATCAGGGCACAAAAATATAGTAAGCTCTGCAAGATATGACTGTAAATCTCTGCATATAGAACCAGACAGGAACATCCACTTACCTATGCCCATTTGTTAAGCAACTAAAGGATATAGAGCACTACGAATTCCAAATTATATACAAAAAAATATTGACTGAATCATCTACATTCTGATCAAGAACCACATAGGAACATCCACTTACCTATGCCCACATAGGAACGGCGACCGAAAACAGCGGTTGGTCTGCGGGGGAGACGGAGGGGTGGAGCGGAGCAGAGGGACCACAGAGAGGAAGGGAAGGTCCAGGGGCGACGTGGCGGTAGGTGGAGACGGTGGGGCTAACCGACGACAACCCAAGTGTGAGGTAGCATATCCCTGATGCAAGCAGTAAAGTTTAGCATAGCTGAGCTTCCAATTTGTTGGGGATTGTTTCAAAAGCAACCAAATCAGGACCTGTTTTTGCAAGAACTTGAAGCCTTCGCCGGTGAATTCAGAAACTCTAGCGTACCAACTTCACCATAATCCGCACTAGTTACAGACAGAAAAGAAAAGGTGATCGCTCAGAAGCAATATGGGAGAATATGTGCTATGTTAAGTAGTCAAATACCTGTACTCAGAACCATCAGGAAGATAAATCCCATAACTTCCTATGGAAGCTGCAACCAGAATAGGATGTTGCATGGGACTGGATTGATCTGAATGTTCCTTCAGAAACATCTCACGCGCTTCACGTGCAATCTCAACACTCTTTGTTAGTAAGTTTTGGCTTAGTTCTTTTGAAAACCCCTTAGACTCGAACCCTTGAATGGTAGCCTGCAACATCAAATACGATTGTTAGTACTGTTCATAAATGTCACAGAAATAGGAAAAAATGAGTGAAAGCATATCTTGGAACCTGGTAGGATGCTGCGATTATGATGTTTGCACCTGCTTCTAGGTAGTCTAAATAGACCTGTTTCATCAAATGCATAGGAAGATTAACATGTTATGGCAATTTGTAAATGGATATTAATATGCAAAAGAAGTATTGTTTGTATTAAAAATAATAAGGTACAGTTCTTAGATAAATACAGGAAAAGGGGATGTGAGCAACTCATTAACGCAAGCAAGAAGCTGAGAAAAGAAAACTGCTAAAATGAATATAGGTCTGTTTTGATTTTGGTTTGCAGCTTGCAGGTAGCACCTGACCTAATATTAACCGCATAGTTCACCGATAAATTTACACATACCAGGCTATAATTATCATCTGAAATCACCTGGACACTCATACCCAGCCTCCACATGTCATGTCAAACATGTGCCCTGAATCTCAAAGTCCATGATTTGATCTCGAACCTTGTTCAATGGCAAAGTAAAACTATCATTAACTTTATTCTACAGCACTAAGCCGATCTTTGCACGCTTGACGCTTTTCATCAAGTCATTTCTTTCAAATGCTCATCAAATTGTAACATCGCAGTCCACAGTAGAAACACAACAATAACATCGACAGTCCACAGTAGAAACACAACATATTATCGAATTTTCCTTCTTTACCAATCAAAACTCAAAAGCATACCAAAAGAATGAAAAAGAATCCTTCTTTGCCTAAGCTTATGCTAGCATGGGGTGCTTGGCGATTCATGATGTAGTACACTACCTTATTCTAACGATACTGTGGGTACATTTCCAGTGTTCTCGGAGAAAGAAAAGAATCGCTTCCTACTACCTACTTGTAATTGTACACCAGTGACCTAACGGTTTCATAATCTTGCCTGTTCGGTTGAGTTGGATGTTAATTGTTTCCCATCTAAAAATAAGAAAAGACCTTGGAACTCGGCCGCATCAAGAATCGAGATGGACACCACCACCCCTTTCAGTTTTCCTCGAACACATCCACGTTTCTACTGCAATGTTCTATTTTTTTCTAAAGATCAGGAGATAAAGATCAAATGGTAGAAAGAACTGATGAATCCCCGAATTGGAAAGGTGTGTTGAAGTGGGGTTTTGGCTTGCCTTGCGGATGAGGTGCGGGGAGGAGAGGAGGCACTTGGTGCTCCAGAGCGGGTCGTTGAGGTCGGCGCCGTTGGCCTCCAGCTCCGTCGCCAGCCTGCCGTCAATCACCAGCCTCCCGCCGCCGGCCTCCACCAACCGCCGCACCGCCGCCGCCGCGCTGCCCTCCTCCGCACCACCAGGGGGTCCAGGGGGAGCGGTAGCGGCGTGCGATGTGATTTGTGCCTCTGGTGTAATGCAGTGCAACACAATATCTGAGATATACAAGGGGCGAGTGAGAGGGCGCACGGCGGGCGAGCCCGCAGGGGATGCCTGGGGAGGCCTCGCGGCGGGAGTCATGAGGGGGCGATCGGAGAGGGTGGCGGAGGGGAGGCGGCGCTTACGGCGAAAGCGAGAGGAAGAAGGGGACCGTGTGCGGCGGGGAACACGAGGAAGGTCGCACATGAGGGGGCGGTCGGAGACGGAAGAGAGCTGTGGCTTGATAACCATAGAAGAGAGCCGCGGCTGAAGTGAACGCGTACACACGCGAGCCGCGGCTTGCTACCCAGCGCATACACGTGGCAGCCGGAGTGGGAACCGAACGCCCATACACGCGTCAGGCGCAGAGAAAGGCAAGGCGACGTGGACACGGTCCGAGGGCTGGAACCCTCAGATTTACTATACGTATGATATATGGATCAACACGATATGACCTTTTATTATTCCTTTTATTATTAGTATCTAAACGAGTTGTACTTGTCTCGTACCGTGCCGACCCGGTACTTCCTATTCGCCAGGTCTGGACGCGACAGCTGGAAACGCGAGGAGCTTTCGTTTTCGTTCCGGAATCGGACAGGTGTAGTCTTCACCTTCCCCCCGCCCCCAAGAAGAGGAGACTCTGGAGAGGGCATTCATGGCCGCGTCGCAGGCGCAGCAGCGCGTGGTGGTCATGCGGCACGGCGACCGCCTCGACCACGCCGAGCCCATGTGGCCCGCCAACAAGCCTCGCCCCTGGGATCCGCCTCTCACCCACGCCGGCCTCCTCAGGGCCTGGACCGTCGCCAAGCGCATCAGGGCAGCCGCCGCCGCCGACGGGTATCAACTCCACCGCGTCCTCGTCTCGCCCTTCCTGCGCTGCCTCCAGACCGCCGCCCAGGCTGTCGCCGCGCTCTGCGCCGTCCCCGACGACGCCGCCCTGCTCGCCATCGACAACAGCGCCAATGTGCCCCTCGACACCTCCCGCCTCAAGGTCCCCCCTCCTCCTCCTCTTCTTCTTCTTGTCTTGGGTGATCTCCTCTCCTCTCGTCTGGATTGACTTCCTTTCATTGCATTGGATTGGATTGCCTTTCTTGCCCGCGTTAATGCCTGTCTCCTCTCCTTGGGTGATCCCCTTCTGTATGGCCTCGACCCTGAATGATGATGATTCGTATTACTATCTGTCGCTGCCTCACCGGTATGATATCCGATCGACATGGCCTGCGCTGCATGCTCTCGCTATCATGTCAACTCTGCCAACCTGATCCATGTCGCCTTGCTTGTTGGTTGGTTGGTTCATCAGATGACTACTCAGGATGAGCAAGTTCTTAAGCCCGTTTCATGCATTAAGCCGTGCTCGTAATCCATTTCCTGCACAGAGTATTTGGTTTTCTTCCTTGTGGTAGGTAGCATCAGTTATGACATGCAATTTCGCGGATTCCATTAATAAATTTTCTTCTTTCCATCAAATCGAGATTTCCCGGATTGGGTTCAGGCATCAGAATTATATAATCTGCATGATGTACCGGCCTACAAGAACCAATGGTTTCGGTTACACTTATTGCTACTTAAACCTGAACTCGCTCCTGCTAAACGGAAACATCACCTTGTTTAACAAATAATGGGAACCTATTTGAGTACACTGGGGACAACTGTTACAACAGTTCACCTCTCCCATTTGCATGCTTAAACCCAATAAGTGCTGTGCACATTTTCTTCAATTTTATTTTCTTGCCACCAGGTTTGATTCATCACAGATGCGAGCTTCAGCTCATCTAGTGCTAAACTACAGAAATGAGCCTGACATTTCATTTGGTTGATGTGATACTCATGGTGCATATGATAGGGGGTACACCTTTTTTTGACAATGTGGATGCATATACCAGCAGTTTGAAGTTTATTGTACTGTTAATAATCATGAGATTCCTGAGAGCTGACGTTTGTATTTTTGTTATCTCCTATTATGTTCACGACAATGTCCGGTGCAGAAATGGTGAAAACAGTGATCTGCTTGAACTGCTAAGCTTGTTGTTCCTGCATTCGATAATTCTGCACACTGATAAATCCATTTGCCTTTCCTTTCTCATTTGCAGGTGTCAATTGAATATGGACTGTCCGAGATGATGAATGCTCAAGCAATGGGTAGTCTTGTTAGTCAGGTTGCTCCCAGCGTTGACAAGTGGTTTCCTAACTTGCCTGAACTTGAAGCCGTCTTACCTGCTGGAACCATTGACCATTCAGCGGAGCCACTCTACCCGGAGGTCTGCTTTTGCACTACTAGTGATTTTTTTTTTTGCAGTTACCATTGGCCCCGAAATACTTTGTTTAGGCACCACTTCCAGTGTTTCGTTTTGCCCCCTCTTGACAAACAGTTTGTCACAGAAATCCGTTCATGTTCAAGGGCAGCATGTTTGATACCATAAAGCTGTTGTTTTCCGGTGCAGGTACCAAAGTGGGGAGAATCTGTCTGGGAGGCAAGAAGTAGATATGCTAGTGTCATCAAGGCTCTCGCTGACAAATATCCTGATGAAAACCTACTTCTGGTAACACACGGTGAGTTGACAAGCATTGAGCCACAAGCAAAACATATTGCGTTTTCCTAGTACAGATTCAGAACCGCTATTGTGCTGCTGTGGCATATCCACTTCTTTGACCTTCTGGTTCATGGGGGTGATAGTACAAAGTTATGGAGTAATTAATCCATGTTAATGACAAATACTACACCTCAGTCTCTGATTGGCATATGGCATATCCCTTGCACTTGTGCAACGGAAATACGCATGCTGTTGCAGGTGAGGGTGTTGGTGCATCAGTGTCATACTTTGACTTGGGTGTGGAGATTTACGAGGTGGAGTACTGTGCCTACTCTGTTCTGGCAAGGCAGGTGACGACGACGAAGAAGAAAACTGCTGCAGGTGAGGACGGCTTCACCTTCACCGCTGGCGCCGAGAGTGAGAGCTTCAAGGTCCTGACCAAAAGTGGCCCGACGACAGGCATATACTACACCCCAGTAGTGACGACCTCACCTGATGAAGCCAGCTAACAAGCAAGCAGGGGGCTCCTCTTATTTCTTTCGTTCTAGATCTTGTCACTTTGCAGTTTGCGTTAACTCGGTCTAGTAGTCTTACAAGTCATTTCCCGGCTTACATTTTGTTCCGTTTACCCATTTTCCAGATAAATATTTGGTCTTGTGCAATTGTAATTCCAACTTGTACCAAGCTTGTTTGTTTGATAAGAAGGCAATAAACTGGTAAAATAAGTAAGTTGTTGGAAATATATTTAGCTGTGAATAATCTCGGTTTTGCTAATGCACATGCAACTGAAAACAGTCGTTTTTCTCACCTTTGGATCCCGCATGAAGATTTGTGCTCAGAGGGTCATCACCTTCTTCTCTGGCCGGCTGGCGATGATGGGCTCTTTACCGGAGGTGGCAAGTTAAGGTTAGGATTCACTAGTTAGGGTTTGGCTTTACCAGATCCCCAAACTAGAGGGAAAGAGGGACGGCGGAAGCACGGTGGTGGGCGGCGGTGAGTTAGGGTTAGGGTTTAGATTTACCAGATCTCCAAGCTTAGAGGGAGAGAGGAGGGGCAGAGGAAGCACAACATTGAGGCGAGGCATCAGTGGCGCCGCCTCAGTTGTGGGACAAAGTGGGCGGTGGGTGGGTCGAGGACGAACTCCAAGGAGGGAGGAGAGGTGGCAGCAGATCTGATGGTGTCACCGTCGGAGACGAGGAAGAAGGCAGCTGGGGGAGTGGAGGTGGGGCGGAGTAGGAGGCGACAACATCCTTGGTGTTGGCAGCCGTGTTAGGCGGTGGGGTGGGAGCGCCGGGGGTGGAGCTGGGGAGGCAGTGGGAGATGGCGTGCAGGGTGGGGAAGAGGCAATGGTGGTGGGGTGGGGTGGGGAGGGGGTGGGTGGGATTAGGGTTAGGGAGAGGTGGGTGGTGGGTGGTGTTTATATGAGATGGGGAGGGGATATGGATGATTAAATCTAGATTTAATGGCTAAAACCATTGACTAAAAATTAAACAAAATTTTAGGCTATTGTGTAACAGTCGGCCGCTACGTATATATGCCGATCGATGTGGATTGGCAGGCTGCTGCTCAGCTCTACAGGGCTGTGTTGTCTTGTAATAAGGCAATAGCAGTCGATAATAGTGACTGAACCTGTCGCGGAAGCATACTAAAGATAGGGTAATAAGGCGTTTTGTGCAACATAAAGACAATAAGGCCCACCATCCCATGTATGGCCCATGAATATAGTATATGTTGGCAGAGGCGTGTATTTTGTTTCTAGTACTGAGACACCCCTCGTTATTATCTTTAGAACATGACACTGGAGAACGGATTACTATTTTCTAATCCCAACGAATTAGGGAATGATAATAAAGCTTACCAAAATTGTGCAGCAGAACTATAATTAGATACTATGATTTAATACAACAGTTAGCCACGCAGGGCTACGGTCTTAAGTACAATTATTTAAATACAAAGGGGATAAGGATAATTATATACCCTATCTCTGGACGACTCGGCTCCACCGACTATCTACTCGCCCCATCTGCTGTATAGAGTGTCCACCTCACTCTCGTCCTTAGCACGATTGCTCTTACCCCACGTGGCCTCATCGATGCTTGTATATCCCGTGTTTCACTCGAGGTACTCCCTGATCGGACTGGGATATAACAAAAGGAAGTATTAGCAAAGGTGAGTATTAATGTACTCAGAAACATTAATTGCAAAAAAATGCATCGTGTGACTTATCTCTTTCTCATTATCACATTTTCTAATTCATCTCTTCTCTTTAAAAACTAGTTTATAAAATTAAGTGGAGTGACAAAGTTTATTTATTGAAAATGCTACTAGTCACTCGATGAGAACAAAGATCCCTAATGGTCTCTGTAGCTTCCAATCCAGGAGACAAGCATGAATTCATGATTTTATTTTGCGCTATATAGGCTTGTGCCACTGTGCCCATAGCTACTCTGAGCTCTCTTGAAACTAGGTATCTTGTATTTTCTTTGATGCGGTGCTAAGTCCAGAGTACGGAATGTGTTCCCATATTACGTTATTAAATCTCTACTCATTTATTCTTCGTCGGTGACCCGAGGCAGTTTCTCACCCTCACCTGGTACCCACCGACCTCAAATAGTATTGGTTAGGCCGGTTATCATTTCACCCAACACTCTACCGGTGCTAATATGTGCATCTTGGATCCTCTACTTCTAGACTCTCTACCGGTCTTAGGTTCCTCAAGTAATTATGCTACTTAACAATTGTGGAGAGAAATATTAACGTAACAGGGTAGCATTTTCTGCCCGTCAAAAATGGAAATATGGATGACACTTGAGTACGCCCCCTTTCTGAGAGAAAGTTTATTGGTCCTTATATTATAGCCATATGTAAAGGACACCACCTTTCCCTCTTTTTCCTGACCAGGGCACACTTTATCATCCTAGCATTTAACTCATACAACCCAGTTGCTCCTCTCAGCGGGACTGCTCTTTTACTCTTATCTCTTTCTTTCAATCGAATTGGTTTTGAAATATATTTTTGGATGGACATAAATAATATATTTAGCATGAATTTAGTTTTTACCAAGTAAGATAACTAGGTAAGTAATCAAAGAATCAACATGCCTTCGTAATCATAGAAAATCTCGGCGTCAATAGAGGCCGGATCTGCTACTTCTGTCTATGTCGGTTTGCCTTCTGCATTATAGAGTAGACTTATGATTTTAAAATATTTTAATAATTAGGTGATTCTTAATTTTATACAACTAGTTACCCCTTTTGGGTGTACTTTATCAACTTTTATTTTATTAAATTCTATCGATCATTTGTTTAATTTTGCGCATTCCACCACTATTATTTCCTCCTGGTCAGTTAGTTCTACCGGAGTGGTCATTTAACTTATGCTTGCTTTTGCTAGCTCACACGCACGTCGTGCTAACACAACCCTGCACAGCACACAAAAGACCCCAAAACACCACACCCCACACCCAACACAAAACACCAAACAGCACAAAACCTAGAACACCACACCTACATGAAATCCCCACACCCAAACACCCAACACACACATGCACACGACCATGCCACACACGCGCGCACACACACACACAAACACACATCGTATAGCACCATTCGCTCCCCCTCCACGATGCTCTCTCTCCTCCAATGCGGTGTCGCTGCCTCGGGTGTTTTGGGCAAGTTGGCCATGGGCTCGTCACCAGTCGGGTGCTCACCGCCAATGGCTCCTCCGTCGAATCCCCATGTGTCACACTAGATCCCCCTCCGTTCCTGGCTGCTCTACAGCTCGACCTCAACCTCAGCTAGGGTTTCCTATCGCGAGCACACTGGCCATCAGCTCACTGCCAGTGGCCCTTCCTGCCAGTCCCCTGGTCTCCCTCTTCGGTTCCCCTAGTTCCCCCCTACTCCGGCCTTTGGTGGCCGCCGATTGATTTTTTCATGAACTTGGGGTGGTCGCCGATTGGCTTTTTCATGAACTTGGCTTCGCCATGGCCAAGCTTCATGGCTTTGTCCCGGCTACAACCTTTACAGTTTCTCGGCTCCTATGATGCTCCTACTGGTTCCTCCCTAGTCGACTCCGGTGCTGGCTCCGCCAAGTCGACCTCCTTCCCCTTCTACCTGTGATGGTTTCCTCTACCCACTTTATGTATTTTGATTTTAGCTATCATTTTTAGTATGTTTTAATTCATGAACACATACGGATGGGAAGGCTGGCGGTTGTACCACCGTGATAGGACTTGGCGGGTTGCATGCGTCGGGGAGCATGCAATCCCCCAAGGGCCCATGGTGATCTTCTGCGGGCTCACCGTTGTGGCTTTGCGGCCTTATTGGCTGAGGTACGGGTGGTTTCCCCTTCTCCTCATGCCATCCAACTTGACCAGTTTTGGTTCACTGTGTGGTGGGTACTATGGTGTTTGTGGTGCTATGCTGTGGACAGCGAACAAAAAGGCATGGTGAGGGGAGGCCCCACTTGCTTGTCGGGCTAGAAAAGGAATGGGATGATGATGATGATGGTTGCGGTGGCCATGACGGTGTTCTCACGTGCTCAGTGGTTCTGTCGAACTCCCCTTGTCATTGCCAGTTGTCGTCTTACTGCCCCTTTTGTCTTGGTCGGTTGGAAGTGGTCCCGATGGTCGTTGATGATCCTATGCCTTCGCGGTCATCTTCTTTGCTCCTTCATCTTCCCTACACCTTGTGCTCCTCTCCTCCGGGCTCCCTCTCTCTCTTTCTCACTATCTTTATGTGGTGGCCATGGACTTGGTGGTGGTGGAGCTTTCTTGGCTTGGGGCTTTGTTTTTTGGCCGAGCAAGGGAATGATAGTGGTTTTTTTGCTTGGCTTGGTGCTTTCAGTTTAGGGAGAAATGAACTAGGCAAAGATGTGAGGAGAGGGGAGGCTCTCTGGTTGGTTTGGTTGGCTTGCCTTGCTTAAGAAGGGGAATGAAATGGCTTACCTCTCTCTTGTAGTGCATTTGTTCGGTCTTATCCCTTGGCTATGCAATGGCTGGCTGTGCATTGGCCTTATCCTTCCTTCCCTCTTGGCTGGCTGTTCTGTAGTTAAGGTTCTAGGACCTTTGGTCCATGAAGTGGTTTTGGTATTGTTCTTCGATTTTCTACTGCGTGAGGTAAGTTGGTAAAAATTTACAGTGGGTGTTGGCTTAGTTTTTCACCGAATGATGATATCTACATAAATGAGAGGTGCTCGCCGACCCCAAACAATCCAGGTATCTCAATAAACACTAAAATGATGATATCTACATAAGTGAGAGGTACAAACATACAGACGGAGATGGGTGATAGCATTGTTTGGGCTTCACTGCAAGTGCATGCATGTGGATGGAATTGGAACGGAAGCTGCTGAGCATGAGCTGAAAGGATCGATATCAGTTGGAGAGTACGAAATGAAACTGCTAGCTGCTGCTCCTGCATGTATTGTAACATCTCCAATGGTTTATCTCTAAAAGCATTACTCTAACTAATTTTTATTATTTTCACCATAACTTTTTCTCTCATACTCCCTCATTATTTGGTTGGTTTGGATATCCAGGTTATCTCTTGTATAAGAGATTCTCTTTGCTCACCTCCTCTCACCTCAGACTAGAATTTTAGATAACGTGGCAGATAAGAGATGGCTGAGATGGCGGCTGTTATTGGAGATGATCCCAATCGATCCATCCTATTCCTAGCTAACAAGCAAGCTAGCAAGCCAGACTTTGATTTTAGAGATAATTCCTCATGTGCCAATACTGCAATTTGTCCCGATCTCTTATATACCACTAAAAAGTTTGATCCCTTATAAGTCACAGAGTTTCTTGTTTCATCCCTTCCGTACCATTTCCATCAACTTTGTTAGTGCCTCTCATCATTAAGGGATCAAGGCCTATTAGGTTTTTCAAGAAATGGCCATACTGCCCCTGCCTTCCACAAGTAATAGTTCGGCCCACGCTAGCAGTCCCCTCACTCTCCATTCCATCCTCCTCCCTGAACCCTAGATGGAGGTGCACCACCTGAAACCCTAGGTCGAGCGTAATCTCGTTTCCCTTGTCAATCCCACAGCACAAAGTCCTCCCAAATCGGAATGCAAGGAAGGGATTTGGTAGATACTCGACAAGGCATTGCTGGATTGAAGACCTCAAGGGCAATCCCTTTCTGGCTCCAAGTAGGGTACATTAATTCCCTGACCTTTTGTCGTGTTCTTATTTTTTTTATTATACTTTGCTATAAGGACAACTCCGCCCATGTTGTTTTCTACATAGCTTATCTCAAGTTAGGAAAAAGGAGGAGAGTTGTGTTAGGCCTGGCGAGCCAATGTAAAATCAAGCATCTTTTCATGGAATAAAATCCAAAATAGTTTCATTGTAGCGTAACCCTCTTAGCGATGCACCATATCAGAACCTTGGTGTGGTGATAAATGAGCAAGGGCTGGGACGTCACTTTTTTAGTGACGCGCCATATCGGCGCCTGGATGTAGTAAAAAATATGTGTTGTGGCTACAGACCAAACAGAGAGAGAGGGGTATGGTAGTGGAGAGTTAGGTGAGCAAATGACCTCTTGGCTATTCCCAAGGGTTGATACCATGTATATATGTGCGCGCGTCGCAGGGAGCGTTTACACTCGTGACCTTACATCGAGCCTCCTTCGGAGGGCATTCATGTCATTAGTGCATGGTTTACAATCTTCTCAACAGGCTAGCCGGGTTTAGGTGGGGGCCACCCCTACAACAGGAGCCTCTCATAGTGAAGGGCTTCACAGGCCGAAGCCATGTTGCCGATCCCTTTGGCCCCCTCCGTCCCTGCGGCCTGTGACATTGTGTGGTTGTGGGCGCAGATGGTTTGGCGCATGTAGGTCCTCGTGGCTCCGCGGAGCCGAGGCCGGGGGGCCGCAGCGGAGCCACTGTTGAAGTCTTGCGCTGAGTGGTCGCAGCGGAATCGCGTTTGCGCTGCAGAGGTGAA
Organism: Melocanna baccifera; assembly: GCA_036346265.1. Lineage (NCBI taxonomy): Eukaryota > Viridiplantae > Streptophyta > Magnoliopsida > Poales > Poaceae > Melocanna > Melocanna baccifera. The sequence goes on from CM070683.1 coordinate 39,397,628, forward strand.
GACCTCGTCGATGCGGACTCCCTCCGACTGACCTACCGCGCCAGTGCTCTCTGCAACCTAGTATCCATGGAAAGATATGGGAAACATTAGGGTGCGAAAATGGTTGTGCTAAGAGTGAAGAGGTATGATATGCAACGAGTGCTGGGGTTGTCCCGAGCCACCGGAGTGGAAGGGGCGACTTCGGGCGCAGCGTGCGGACGCACGGCTGCTTGTCGAAGTGCCAGAGCTGAGGGCGGACGCGGGGTTGCCCCGCGGGGGTGAAGGTCTCGTCGAGGGCAGAGCCGGAGTCGTTCCGCTGAGGCGAAGGCTTCGCGGAAGGCGGAGTTGGGGTCGCTTGGCGCAGCCATACCTGGCCTGCGGGGGCGGAGACTTCATTGAGGCGTCGAAGTTGTTCACGGTCTCAGAGCCTTCCCCCCACGGGGCCACAGCTGTCGCCGGGGTCATGCTGCGGAGTCGAAGGCATCGAACGTGCAAGGAGTGGCGTGGAGACCTTGTTTGGCGCGGGGCGGACCAGGCCTTTCCGCGCAACACTGTGTTGGTGAGGCGAGTCCTCGCTCTGTCCGGAGTCGTTGTGCGGAGTGCTGAAAAGGCTGGGGCGGTATGCGGCAGCCTGGTTGGTGCGCCGTGGGATGTCAGCAGTCTTGCGACCGTGAGCCCACGTCCGTTCCCAAGAGAGGCGGGACACGTGGCGAGCCATCCCGCGGACGGTACGCTTCCCGATCATGGGGGGGCGAATCGACGGGCTCCCGCTGGTTTCCCTCCCGATCGTGGGACGCGGAGGGTCTGTATAAAGGGTTCTTTACCGGCGCACGGGCATGCCTCTCGCCCGCGTGCATTCGTCTGGTTGCTCTGTGCTGTGTGAAATCCGCACGCCGCCTGCTCCTTTCTTCCGTCGCTTGTGAAGTGAGATGGCAGGCGACGGGGATTCTAGTCGCCGGCTTAGCCGCAGCGCGACGTCGAGTCAGCGCGGTGTGACGCCACCGCCAGTGGAGTCCGCCCTGGTGTCTCAGAAGTTGTCGCAAACCCGGAAGCGGTACGACGCCATGCTAAGCTCGCAAGGGCACTACTCCGGGGTGCTGGGGCGGAGTCTCGCTACCAAGGAGACGATCGAGGCCCTCCTTTCGGAGAAGAAGATAGAGGAGGCCGCAGGAGCTCGCTTGCCTGCCCGCGACGAAGTGGAGCCTCGCCCGGAGAAGTCGGAGGCAATTGTCTTCGCCGTATTTTTTGAGGCTGGGCTCTGGATGCCCTCGACGCTTTTCGTCGGCCAGGTCCTGGAAGCTTACGGATTGGAGTTGGCGCAGTTGACCCCGAATGCCATAGTTCGGTTAGTTGTGTTTGCCTGGGTGGTCCGGGTGGAAGGTGCTCGTCCCTTTGCGAGCTTGTTCGCTCTTCTCCATGATGCGCGCTGCCATCCGAAGAATGTTGAGGGGGGTGCACTGTCTAATTTCGGCAGTGTCCACTTCGTGGTGAGGTCGGGCTTCGCGAAGTTTGTTCCCGCTCTAGCGACGAAGGAGAAGTGGGAACCCGGCTGGATGCGGCAGTGGTTCTACTACTGCGTGACGCCCACCAGCAACCTGCGGTACCGGGGCCAGCCGATAGCTTTCGACTGCTGCCCGGGGTTGGAGCCGAGGAGCGACGATCGACGGTAGGGACGGAGACTCGCAAGCGTCGCCCTTCGGTTCAACACGCGTGATCTTGCCGAGGAGTTCACTATGTACGGGGTGTCGCCTCTGTCCGGCCGGTGGAAATACGAACAGGGTGATATCCGGCAGGATGGCGTCCACCCATCGGTGTCTTCGCTGCAGCAAGCCCCCGGTCATGGTAAGTACTTCGATCATGTGCTGTGTATACATACGTAACTGTCTTATGAGTGGGGCGACACTTCGCGTGCAGTTCTCTCATTGGAAGAGGCGGAGCGCGCCGTCGAGGCCTTCTTGGGGCTGTACACGTCGAAAGAGCACACCCTGCTGAGACCGCGACCGAACCTGTGAAGCTAGGGCGGATAAACCGGGTGTGCGAGGTCCTAGGCCTCGTTGTATCAGAGCGCGTAGTGTCGGTGCGGAGTCCGCCCCGTCACCGCGATGGCACCGACGAGGCGGGGGCTTCTCCTCGACGGCGAAGGGCTCGGTCCAGAGCCGCTGTTTTTGACCCACCCACCGGCTTAGCGGTAGGCGCCGCTGAGCCGGAGGATGTGTCAGCTAGCGGGTCCGAGCATGGTAGCGCGGGGGGTCACGCTGCCCCCAGTGAGGACTTAGGTGGTGGTGAGGCGGGCCTTGGCGGCGACGTCGTTGAAGACGAGGCCGTGTCGCCTGTGCCGGTCGGCGAGGACCTGCCTCCCACGCCGTCATCGCCCATGGCGGTTGCCACGGGCCTTCCGCCTGCCTCAGCTCCTACAACAACTGGAGCTGCCGGTGTAGGTACTGGAGTGGTCGAGGGTGCGTCGCCTGGCTCTTCAGTGGCGAAGCACCGCCGGGTGCGATTGCCTTCACGCGCGGGGCAATTCCATGTGGCGGGCGCAGTCGGCGGGGGCCTGGGGTCCGACTGGGAAGCCACTCCGACCGAGGAGGGGGTCATCGCTTCCCGGGCAGGGGCTGAGCCGACACCTCCCCACGCCTTAGTGGGAGGTGACAGAGGTAGACGTAATTCCTTTTCTTCCCGTGACTTCGCGAAGCTCTCTCCGATTTGCTCGCTCATGCCGTCGTCGACATCAGGAGAGGGGAAGTCGCCCGGACGCGGCCAAGGATCGAGCAGCGGAGGTGTCTGCGAGGTCGGTGGCGACGTTGCGCAGAACGCAGCGCTGACGCCTGATGCTACCGCAAGGCTCCCAAGGCTCGCCGTGTCTGACTTCGTTCCGCATCCAGAGGCGCTCCGTGCCCTCGAGGGAGCCGCGAAGTGTGGTGACGGCAAGCTGGATCGACGAGCGCTGTCGTCGTGCGGGGGGGATCTTCTTGCACTCGCACTGGGCGCCGCGGGGATGAAGGTAAGCACCTAAGCCCGCCATCGACATCGCTTACTGCGTGCATGCTAAATAGCCATGTCCTCCTGCTATTATGCTGGCACCGATTGAGGAGGGCTCGAGCCTGGCGCTCCGCGGTGCGAAAGCCTTTAGCGATCACTGCGGCTTCGCCAGTGCCTACCTCGCCTTTGCCACGCTCCACGCCCGGGGGTGTGAGCACGTGAACGAGCTGGTCACTCCCAATCTGAGTGTGCCGATCAGAGCCGGGGTATTGTCCGACGCAGTCTGCACCACCATGCCCGCTGTCCAGAGCTTCTACGAGCGGATCTGGGGCTACATAGGAGAGGAAGCGGCCAAAGTCCTGTTACGGCGGGCGTTACACCGGGAAGGTAATTTTCTTCAGTGGTTGGAGGAGGCTCGTCAGCGCAACGAAGACGGCGCTGACCCCTAGTGTGGTGCCAGGAGCTGGTGGTTGTGATGCAACTTTTGCTTTTGTTGTTGTTTTCTTTCTCTTGTTTATGAAAGAAAGGACCGTTGAGTCGAGTACTCCATAGCTGCATGCTACTTGTACAGTTGATTGTTAGTATGGCGGAGGCTGGCACCTTCCGGTCGTCTTCGCTTGTGCTAACGGTAATAGTGCCTTGTAGGCAAAGAGTAGCGGCGCAAGCGCGCGCATATTCGGTAAGGCGCGCGCGCGCGTGTGAGCGACGCCAGTCGAAGCAGACGCGATCGCGCTCCGCCCCTACCCGTCGAAGTGGTGGCGCGAGTGGCGCCTGGTCAGCAGACGCGTTCGCGCTCCGTCCCCTACCCCGAAGTGGTGGCGGTGGGTGGCGCCTGGTCGAAATGACACGCCGAGCGCCCGTCCCCTACCCCCAAGTGGTGGCGCGGCCGACGCCTGGTCGGTAGACGCGTTCGCGCCGTCCCCTACCCTTCGAGTGGTGGCGGCAGAGCCGACGTCTGGTCGGAAGACGCGCTTGAGCGCTCCGCCCCCGCCGCCGAAGTGGTGGCGCGGGTGGCGCCTAGTCGAAGTAGACGTGTTCGCGCTTCGTCCCCTACCCGTCGAAGTGGTGGCAGCGGAGCTGACGTCTAGTCGAAGTAGACGCATGAGCGTTCCGTCCCCTACCCTTCGAAGTGGTGGCAGCGGAGCTGGCGCCTACCCGAAGTAGACACGCGAGCGCTCCGTCCCCTACCCTTCGAAGTGGTGGCAGCGGAGCTAGCGCCTAGTCGAAGTGGACGCGCGAGTGCTCCGTAGTTTGAACTCTGGAGCACGCGTGGGACTATCAACCACGGCTTAGTTAGGCTCCGGAGGGTACGCCATCACGCGCGCGGGACCTCTGCGTCTTGTTTAGACTCAGTAGAGTGCGCAGGGAAAACATCCACGTTTAGTTTGTACTCCGGAGCATGCGTGGGACTATCAACCATGGCTTAGTTAAGCTCCGGAGAGTGCGCCAACGCGTGTCGGGGACATCCGCGTCTTGTTTAGACTCAGTAGAGTGCGCAGGGAAAACATCCACGTCTAGTTTGCACTCCGGAGTATGCGTGGGACTATCAACCACGGCTTAGTTAAGCTCCGGAGAGTGCGCCAACGCGCGCGGGGGACATCCACGTCTTGTTTAGACTCAGTAGAGTGCGCAGGGAAAACATCCACGTCTATTTTGCACTCCGGAGCATGCGTAGGACTATCAACCACGGCTTAGTTAAGCTCCGGAGAGTGCGCCAATGCGCGCGCGGGACATCCGCGTCTTGTTTATACTCAGTAGAGTGCACAGGGAAAATATCCGCATCTTATTTATACTCCGTAGAGTGCACGCGGAGGCGTCCCCCCGCTGCGTCTTATTTATACTCCGTAGAGTGCGTGCGGAGGCGGACCTCGACGCTACGTCTTATTTATACTCTGTAGAGTGCGTGCGGAGGCGGACCTCGACGCTACGTCTTATTTATACTCCGTAGAGTGCGTGCGGAGGCGGACCTCGACGCTACGTCTTATTTATACTCCGTAGAGTGCGTGCGGAGGTAGACCTCCGTGGAGTGTGTGTGTGGAGGTGAGTCTCCGTGCGGTGCATGTGGGGAGGTGGGTCTCCGTGCGGTGCGTGTGTAAAGGTGGGTCTCCGTGCGGTGCGTGTGCGGAGGTGGGTCTCCGTGCGGTGCGTGGGAACATCGACCACATCTTTATACTCCGGGGAGTACGCGTGGTAGTGGCACCGACACGTGCGCGGAATTCCGCATCTTGTTTATACTCAGTAGAGTGCGTAGGGAAAACGTCCGCGTCTTTTTTATACTCCAGGGAGTGCGTGCGGAGGCAAGCCTCCGCACATTTTTGGTGGGGGCATGAATAGCTTCGCAAATGGCGAACTTTATTAAATTCCCGTTTGCGCGGACGAGCGAGTACAAAAGATCAGAGACTAACCACTGGACTCGTTGTCGCGACGGTGAGATGCGGAGGCTCTGTTGCTTCTCCGCTGCTTCATGTTGGCCTTTATTGGCCTAAACATAGTACCTCTGCAACCTGTCCGCATTCCAGGTGTGGTGGAGTGTCTGCCCCTCAAGCGTGGCGAGGTGATAAGCTCCTTGCTGCAATGCTGCCGTGACGATGTATGGGCCTTCCCACTTGGACTCCAGCTTAACGACTGTGTCTGCGCGGAGCGCCATCCTGAGGACTAGGTCCCCCGGCTGGAATGCTCGTGGGTACACAGAGCGGCCATGCATGCGCGCCATTTACTGCGCGTACTTAGCGACGTGCTGGGTGGCCTTGACGCGCTCTCCGTCGAGGAGGTCCAGAGACAACTGACGCTCTTCGTCTGGTGCCTGGGCGAGGACCCTTCGCGAGCCGGCTTTGATCTCTTCGGGCGTCATTGCCTCATCGCCGAAGAGGAGTTTGAACGGCGTGAATCCCGTCGGGCGTGTCGCTGTTGTACAGAGCGACCAGAGGACACTGTGGAGCTCGCTTGGCCACTTGCCCTTTGGTAGTTCGACAAGGCGCTTTTTGACCCCAGCGGAGAAGGCACTGTTCGCCCGCTCGATCGCTCCGTTGGATTATGGATGCCCAACCGAAGCGAACTGCAGCGTGATGCCCATGTCATCGCAGAACTCCTTGAACGGAGCAGAATCGAACTGTAGGTCATTGTCGACGGTGATCTCCTTGGGCACTCCGAAGCGGCATATGATGTTTTGCCAAAGGAAGCGCTGCATGGCTGTCGAGATGATCTTGGCTAACGCCACAGCCTCTGGCCAACTGAAAAAATATTCCAGAGCGACCATTATAAAGCGCAAATCTCCTGGGGCTTGAGGTAAAGGTTTCACAACGTCGATACCCCACCGTGCCAGTGGCCATACGGGGGGAATAGGGTTGAGGCCGGTCGGGGGTCTGTGAATGACCCGCCCTATCCATTGGCAGCCATGACATCGGTGCACGAGGTCTTGGGCATCAGCAACGGCGGTTGGCCAGTAGAAGCCCTGCCTAAATACCTTGCCGACGAGCGACCTTGGAGGCAAATGCGAGCCGCAAAGCCCCGCGTGGATTTCCGCAAGGAGGTGTTGTCCCTCTTCGCGCGAGAGGCACCGTAGGAGCGGTGCGCAGACCCCTTTTTTGTAGAGCACCCCGTCGAGCATCTGGAAGGATTTGGCGCGGTACTGTAGGCGGCAGAGCTCGACAAGGTCGTCAAGCTCGGCGACGCCCTGTAAGAAGGCGTGAACGGGCTCTCGCCAATCGCCCTGGTAGGTGATCTGGTGGACTAGGGCCGCATCACGATTGTTCTGCGCAATGGCCGCCGCGTGCAGGACCTTGTAGAATGCGCCTTCAGGGGCGGGGAGCTGCTGGCTAGCGGCTTTTGCAAGGGTGTCCGCTTGCTCATTTTCTGCTCAGGGGATGGCTTTGACCGTGACGTCCAGGAAATTTCGCTTCTTGGCTCGCACGGCTGCCAGGTACTTGGCGAGGTCGGGGTCCTTAGCCTGGTACGACTTGTCCACCTGCCTCGCCACCAACTGTGAGTCCGTGTAGACGAGAACTCGCCGCGCGCCCAGAGCTTTGAGCTTCGCTAGGCCGAAGAGTAGCGCCTCGTATTCTGCGGTGTTGTTGGTGGCGGGAAATGCAAGGCGCGCCGAGTATAACAGGCGATGCCGCTCCGGCGTAGTGACCACCGCACCCACGCGCTCGCTACCGAGACGCTTGATGAGGCTCCGTCGATGTCGAGTGTCCACACCAGTCCTCCATTGCCGGGCGTCTTTGGCCGAGGGGTCCACTTAGCAATGCGTCCCGTGGAAGTCAGCAAGGATTTGGGACTTGATTGCTGTGCGCGAGGCATATGTCAGGGAAAAAGGGGCGAGTTCGGCTGCCCACTTAGCAATGCGTCCCGTGGCCTCTTTATTGTGCAACATCTCCGCTAGTGGGAACGAGGATGCACGGTGATTGGATGGGCGAGAAAGTAGTGTCGGAGCTTTCTCGAGGCCATGACCAGTGCGTGAGCCAACTTCTCGAACTCCGTGTACCGCGTCTTGGCGCCTTGGAGGGCTTCAGAGACGAAGTAGACTGGGCGTTGAAGAATGCCCTCCTTAAGAACAAGGACGGCGCTGACCGCTGTTGCTGAGGCGGCGAGGTAAAGTAAGAGGGGAGCCTCTGGTGCCGGGGCGACCAGAGTGGGTAGGCTTGCAAGGTACTTCTTGAGGTCGTCGAAGGCGCTGGCGCAATCGGCGTCCCAACGAAATCCATCACAGCCGCGCAGGGTTTTGAAAAAGGGCAGGCCTCGCTCCGCTGCCTTAGACAAAAAGCGACTCAGCGTAGCCAAACGGCCAGCGAGTCTTTGGACTTACCGTGTCGTTTTGGGCGGCTCCATGGCGAGGATTGCGTCGACCTTGTCGGGGTTGGCTTGGATGCCGCGCCCCGACACCAGGAAGCCCAAAAGTTTGCCCGCCTTCCGGAGATTGTCGAAGGTCTCTTGGAAATCTTGGCCGTGAGCGGCCAATTGCTTGGTTTTGACGACTACGTCGTCGACGTAAGCCTCTACATTCCTCCCCAGTTGGGAGGTCAGCGCTAGCGCAATGAGGCGGGTGAAAGTTGCGCCGGCATTCTTCAGACCGAAGGGCATTCTGACAAAGCAGTATGTCCCTATCGGAGTGATAAAGCTGGTCTTATCTTCGTCATCCTTGGCCATGTAGATTTGATGATATCCGGAGTAAGCGTCCAAGAAGCTCATGAGTTCGCAGCCGGCAGTAGCGTCAACCAGTTGGTCGACGCGTGGGAGAGGGTAGTCATCCTTCGGGCACGCCTTGTTGAGGGCAGTGAAGTTGATGCACATGCACCAGGCACCGTTAGCTTTCTTCACCAACACCGGATTGGCGAGCCAATCTGGGTGTTGGACTTCGCAGATGACGCCAGCCTGCAGGAGCTTCACTACTTCTACCTTGGCTGCCTACTGCCGGTCAACAGACATACGCCGAAGCCTTTGCCTGACTAGCTTGGCATCTTGGCGGACCGCTAGGTTGTGCTCGATGAGGGAGCGGTCCACGCCCTTGATGTCCTCCGGGGACCACGTGAAGACGTCTGCGTTGTTCCGGAAAACTTGGCGTAGCTCTTGGTCCATCTCCGGGGGGAAGCCGTCGCCTATGGAGACGACTCGGCCGTCGGCCTGGAGGGGTACCCTCTTGACTCCACCTTCCGGTCGAGGCTTAGGGGTCCACCCTGGGGCGGATGGTGTGTCCGCCTTGTGCTTGCCTGCGAGGGCATGCACCCTACGACGGGGACTCGTAAGCTCCGTGCGTCGAGTGAGGTCCTGATTGTCGAAGATAGTGATTACGCCTCGCGGGCCCGGGAGCTTCAGGCACAGGAAGCCATGATGTGAGACCGCCCCGAAGGAGATGAGGACAGGATGGCCCAGAATGGCTTTGTACGGACTTGGGTTGTCCGCAACATCGAAGATGACGCCCTCGGTCCTGATGTTATCGCCCTGATATAAGGAGACCTGGAGATATACTTGGCCTAATGTACTTGACGACTGACGAGGGATTCCCATGCGATCGAGGGCCTCCGCGAAAAGCATGTTCGCCGAACTACCTCCATCAACGAGGACGTGCCGAACATCACATCCTGCAATGTCGGCTCGGATGAGCAGAGGGTCTTGGTGGGGAAACTTCACGCCTCGGGCATCGGCGGGCGCGAAGGTGACTTCGCCCTGAGCTACTCCGGGCCTTGGCTGCTGCGAGGCTCCTGACGACGAACCTCCGGAGATGACGTTGACGATCTGAACCTGCGGGGGCGTTCGCTGTGGCTGCTGCGGATGGGTCCCCGGTGCGGCGGCCGTCAGGGTCTGCAGGCTCCAAGCCTCTTGGATGGCCCGCACGATCTCACGGAGATCTGCCAGCTCCCGCTGGAGTGCATGGAGGGCCGCCAGCAGGGAGCTCTGCAATACCGGCGTAGTCAAAGCGGGCGGCACACCCGATCGCGCTGGCCCGACGGCCGCGACCACTGCCTGTGCCGCCAAGTTACCCGCCGTGTCAGTGTGGTGGATTCCCGCGTTGCTGACCCGGTCTGCAGTACTGACGGGGCCGCTTGGCGCTTCTGTACCGGGAGCAAAGATGGCTCCCTGCTCCGCCCGGTCGGTGCTGTAGTGGCTGGCGGGGTCGATCGCTATGTCGGCGAAGGCGGGGTTGAAGTCGACGTCGGCGACGGCGGGGTTGGAGTCGACCGCTGCTTCGGTAAAGGCGGGGTTGGAGTCGACGTCGGCGATGGCGGGGTTGGAGTCGACCGCTGCTTTGGTAAAGGTGGGGTTGAAGTCGACGTCGGCGACGGCGGGGTTGGAGTCGACCACTGCTTCGGTAAAGGCGGGGTTGAAGTCGACGTCGGCGACGGCGGGGTTGGAGTCGACCGCTGCTTCGGTAAAGGCGGGGTTGAAGTCGACGTCGGCGACAACAGGGTTGGAGTCGACCGCTGCTTCGGTAAAGGCGGGGTTGGTCGCTGCGTCGTGAGTGTTGCCGTTCACTCCCACGACCGCCGATGCCGACGCCTCGGTGCTGATGCTGACGCGAGGCCTCGCCGCGACCCCCTTCCTCCTACTCGCCACCTTTGATGTTGGTGCCATCCTTCTTGAGGTCTTGAGGCTTGCTTCTGTCGTCCCCACAGACGGCGGCAACTGTTGTGGCTACAGACCAAACAGAGAGAGGGGTATGGTAGTGAAGAGTTAGGTGAGCAAATGACCTCTTGGCTATTCCCAAGGGCTGATACCATGTATGTATGTGCGCACATCGCAGGGAGCGTTTACACTCGTGACCTTACATCGAGCCTCCTTCGGAGGGCATTCATGTCATTAGTGCATGGTTTACAATCTTCTCAACAAGCTAGCCGGGTTTAGGTGGGGGCCACCCCTACAACAATGTGCAAGGGTCTTTGCACTTTATTCGATGAGTACGAGGGGCAAGGAAGCTAGCCAAGGAGAATAGGATTCATTTGGGTAGTTGGAATATAGGGTCCTTAACATGTAAGTTAAGAGAGGTAGTTGATACGGCGATTAGGAGACGTATAAATGTCTTGTGCATTCAAGAGACTAAATAGATGGGTCAAAAGGCGAGGAGGTGGAGCATACTGGCTTCAAAATTGTGGTATACTGGAATAGAACAAACAAGAATGGAGTGGGCATTTTAATCGATAAGCACATCAAGAGCGGAGTTGTTGACATGAGGAGACAGGGGATAGGATTATCCTAGTCAAGTTAATCTTTGGCGACTTGGTTTTGAATGTTGTTAATGTATATGCTTCACAAGTAGGTTTGGATGAGGCCACTAAGGCAATTTTATGATGACCTAGATGACATGGTTAGAAGTGTGTCTAACAGTGAGAAGATTTTCTTAGAAGGCAATTTTAATGGCCATGTCGGTACAACTAATGGGGTATTTCAAACGGTGTATGGCGGTTTTGGTTATGGTGATAGAAATCAAGAAGGAGAAGATATTTTAAATGTTGTCGTAGTCTATGATCTTATGATAGTTAACACCTTTTTTAGAAAGAGATATTCTCATTTAGTTACCTTTAATGGTCAGCATTCTAGCCAAATCGATTTTGTCCTTGCTAGAAGGGAGGACAAACAAGCCTGCATAGACTGTAAGGTTATACCTGGAGAGTGTGTTGTCCAGCAACACAAGTTGGTAGTCTTCGACTTTCATTTTATGTTACAGTTTAGACAGGTTAAGGTCCCGAGAGTCACAAGGATGAAGTGGTGGAAACTCAAAGGGAACACCGCACAGGCGTTTAAGGAGAGAATGATCGCGGAAGGGATATGAGACGTGGGAGAAGTGAATAGCGAAGCGAATATTATGTGGACAAAGATGGCAACTTGTATTAGAAAGATGGTTATAGAGGTGCTGGAGTGACCCGAGGGACAAAAGCCGAACCTAAAGACATGTGGTGGAACAAGGAAGTGCATGCAAATGGCTATCGAGGAAAAGAAGATATACTACAAACACATGCATCTTGATAGGAGCGATGACAACGTACAGAATTACAAAGCAGCAAAAAAATGTGAAGAAAGCGGTGAGTGAGGCACGAGGCAAGATATATAAGAAAATTTATCGAAAGCTAAGTACAAAGGAGGATGAGAATGATGTCTACAAGATGGCTAAACTTCGGGAAAAGAAGATGAGAGATTTCAACCAAGTTAAATGCATCAAAGATGACACTAATAGACTTTTAGTGAAAGACGAGGAGATCAAAATTAGGTGGAGGGATTACTTCGATAAGTTGTTCAATCATAATAATGATGATAGTATGATTGAATTGGATGATATTGTTGGATCGTAAGGGCCTTCTCACCCCAAAAACTAGCCAATGAGATGAGAGACTCCTCCACTTTTAAACTAGATCCCTTGCCCTTTCATAACTAATGTGGGACTATTCTACCAATCTCCCCCTTCACATATTGGTGTCCCTCATCCGTTCACTGTCCCTTCACCGTACATCGACGGTCCCTCAGGGTGCCCCATCACCGTACACCGACGGTCCCTCAGGGTCACAGTCCATCAGATGTTCACACACGTAGTGTCCATTGGGTCAGAGATGTTAGAACCACGCTCTGATACCACTTGTTGGATCGTAAGGACCTTCTCACCTCAAAAGCTAGCCAATGAGATGATGGACTCCCCTATTTTTAAACTAGGTTCCTTACCCTTCCACAACCAATGTAGGACTATTCCAATAGATACTTTTAACGACACCGATAAGCGGTTTATTCAAAGAATCCAAGAGTCGAAAGTAAGAGAGGACTTAAAGACGATAAAAGTGGGTAAGGCTTGGGGCCTGATAATATCCCTATTTAGGTGTGGAAATGCCTAGGAGAAGTAGTGATTGTTTGGCTAACTAATTTGTTCGATAACATTTTTAGGTTGAACAAGATGCCAAATGAGTGGCGGAGGAGCACATTAGTGCCAATTTTTTAAAATAAAGGAGATATTCAAAGTTGTACTAATTATAGAAGAATTAAGGTCATAAGCCACATAATGAAGCTTTGGGAGTAAGTAATTGAACACTGTTTAAGAAAAGTGACTAGCGTGAAGACAAACTAATTTGGTTTTATGCTTGGGAGGTTGACCACGGAGACGATTTTCTTGCTACGATAGTTGATGGAGAGATATAGAAAGCAAAAAAGACCTTTATATAATGTTTATTGATTTAGAGAAAGCCTATGATCCGACAAAATATATTACCCTAATTAAGGACATGTACGAAGATGTTGTGACTAATGTTAGAACATGTGGTAGTGTTACTAATGGCTTTTTTTATTAAGATAGGACTAGACTAAGGGTCAGCGTTGAGCCCATATATTTTTGCCATAGTAATGGATGAGGTCACGTGGGACATACGAGGAGATATCTCTTGGTGTATACTTTTCGCTGATGATGTGATACTAGTTAATGAGAGTAGAATAGGTGCTAATAAGAATCTGGAGCTATGAAGAAAGACCTTAGAATTGAAAGGCTTTAGATTTAGTAGAACTAAAACTAAGTATATGATGTGTGATTTCAGCAGTACCAGGGCAGATGATGGATATATTAGGTTGAACAGACAAGTAGTGGTTAGAAAAACATGTTTCATTATTTGGGGTCGATGCTATAGTGGGACGATGAGATTGATGAAGATGTGTGCCACAGAATAAGAGCGGGGTGGGTGAAATGGCACCAAGCATCTGGTGTCCTGTATGACAAAAAAATCCCTCAAAAATTAAAAGGTAAATTCTATAGGACAGCAATCGGACAGACGTAGGGTAGGGGTAGCATCAATTGAAGAGAAGCTTATCCAACATCGCTTAAGATGATTTGGACATCTCCAATGGAGGCCTCCTGAGGCACTGGTACGTAGTGAAATTTTAAGACGTACTGAAAACGTAGAAAGAGACAGAGGTCGACCAAGACTAACGTGGAAAAAAGTAGTTAAAAGAGACTTGAAGGATTAGAATGTCTCTAAAGAATTAGTTTTGAATAGAATCGCATGGAAGTTAGCGATCTATGTGCCGAAACCATTAGAAAGTTTAGAGGTAGTGTTTTAGGCTCTTGATTCAGTTGGTAAGCTGTACGGCTTAGTGTTTTAACATTGTAGGTCTTCAAGTCTCTTGTCTCTTTGATCTTGAGAAGGTTTCATTCCTAGCTTACTTTAATTTATTTAGGACAAAAGACTTTGTTGTTGTTGTTATTGTTGTTTGCTGTAAGGATATGTTGTGGTGTAGTCATAGATAGCAAAGTACCATTGATAGAGTTGTTGTGCTCATCCACAGGATGGACCCCAGATCCACATATTGGGAATCGCGCAAGAGCTAGGGTGGAGTTCAGTTGTTTTAGCTTCAACAAGGTATTAGACTCGGACATAGGTAACTACAGAGATTTTTGTGGATGATATTGGAAAGTCGTATCCATGGGGGCCGAACGAAACTATTACAACTAACTACTTCGATGGGGCAAATAAAACTTTCCCTCAAGTCAGAGCTGACCACAATACGGTAGCATTGTTTGACAAATTTGTTGGTGGCAAGGTGATATGATCCCGACTATATATGTGCCTGATGTAGATCAATCAGGTTAGTGCAATTAATACTTGTGCCACAATATGCATTCGTAGTTTCTTTTGCAGGTCCATGTTTGCCACTGCCTCTTAACCATTGCCAGCACCTAAAGAGAAATTAAACACCACCTCTGCGAATTAAGGACACCACCGCCACAACTGCTGCACCTGACAGCAGCCCAGTTGGTGGGCATGGGCATGGGCGTTGCGGTGGGTGAGCTCCCCTCCTCGCCCCTGTTTCTCTTTCTCTATTGTCTCTGTCTGCCCTTGTACTGATATATCCTGGCCTTTACAATTTCTCTTTGAAAAAACAATGCACACAGACTAAGTAAGTGGTCGTCGCGATCGATTTTGACGTCGTCGTTCAATTATTAGCCACGATCGATGATCGAGCATCTGCAGCCAGACCACACACAAATTAATCGATCGATTTCTGCAAGCAATTACCAGTACGAAATTAAAACAGCTAGCTAGCTAGCAGATCGAATCGAGGTGCAAGTACGTACTGTCGTCGATCCACCAACTAATTAAGTTCGTTAGTGGATCGCTCAACTAAGTGGTCTCTAGCTAGCTAGCTTGGATCAATTTAAGGCCGCGCGTCGTCGTTTCTTAATTAACTAGCTCTGTTGCATGCAGACATGCATTACTGGAGTGATTGATCGTTATATGTAAACCCTAAACCCTAGGTAAGCAGCAATGTACGTACGTACGTACATCCGGTCGACAGCAACTTTATTTTACTGATGGATGGATGCACGGATCGAGCTGAGTATATCTTATCTTTCCGAGCTTTGCTAGCTGAAAGACGAAAGAGGAGATCGACTAAAGGCAAGGGCGCACCAATGGAAAAGGGTGGATACACACGCATCTACGTTTGTAGAGAGAATATCTTCCATGCATCGATCCTTGCTTTTACTTTGCAGCGCACTGCAGAGTAGACGTCGTTAATGGTTTCACTTTCAGCCGATCGAGCTGGCTAGCTCACACACTCTCTCCGTCTAACCAACTGAGCTAGCTCATACGTACACCATGAATTAATGCTAATGCAAGAACAATGAGATTTGAGTTGCGTTGAATGGTGATGCCTCGATGTGGCTGACGTGTGGTCCCAAGCGCGCAAGCAGCAATGCCTGCTTTCCGGGTCCCGATCATGCATGCTATGCTATGCTTTTGCTAGCCAGTCAACTCGAGAGCGCCAGGCCAGGCCAAGAAGAAGACGTGGCTGAGCAATAGCTCCAAACTAGGCCAGCCGAATGAAAATGAATCCACTGCTCCAATCTTTCTTCTTTCACACATATTCCTCTCCTCTCCTCTCTTCTCCTCTCCTGTATATATAATTATATATATATATATCAAGCGGTACCAAGTGCCTAGCAAGTAAGCTGGATAGATTCTTTTCAGCTATGGCTTATGATCTTTAGCTCTAGTTCGAGTGTTTGTTTAAACGAACCGAATAATAATAAATTATTTTAAAAAGATTGTCCTGATAAGTCGTTTCAAAACAACGACGGAGAAACCATTCTGTTTACTTATTTAAAAGAAGCTAAAAATTTACTTATTCAAGAGAAGTCATAAGCGAAAAAGATATGGGCAGCACACGTCAACGTCCAGCTGGCGCGCGCACCCCCACTGGCATAGGCAATTTGGCATTGCAGAAGCACAGGTCCAGAGCTAGCTAGGCTGAGGCTCACTTCAACAATAAATAGTCACCCCAAGCGTCTTCCGGCGCCCATAGCCAGTACTCCTCCCCCTCTCGGAGAGGTCGCCGTCGAAGAAGAAGCAGGGGAGGGGAGGACTCTAATGGCGATAGGAGCGTTCGTGGAAGGGGCGAGCGACGGGTACAGCGGCCACGTGACGTCCTTCGTGGTCCTCTCCTGCATCGTCGCCGGCAGCGGCGGCATTCTCTTCGGCTACGATCTCGGCATCTCAGGTACTACGTACATATATGTATGTAAATAAAAGTTCAAGTTCTGTCCCCCTCTCAAACACAACACACGCATCCATTCTAGCTTGCATCGATCTGATTTGCAGGCTCTCTGAATTCCTAGCTTCGGCCGCATGCCTGCTGTGCTGGCCATCTATCTTTCTTTGTTCCTCTGCTCTTGCGTTGTGCACAGTGAATCAGAGAGAGCCTCCCGGACACACAGGGTGGGGCCTCCTCCAGTACTGCCTGCCTCCCTTGTACTCTGAGTAGTACCCACAACCGTCGATACTGGTACATGCCCAGTACTGGCACGATCGAGATGAGACGAGATTTATTTCTGTGGGCACACCTAGCTAAGGTTTGCTTACTTTACGGACCTACTTACTACTAATTAGTGGTGTAGTACTACTCCGTATGTATGACCGCACGAGTAGGTTCATGATTTCGGTTCTGGAGCTAAAAGGCTTACTATTGTTTGACATCTTAGTCGTGTCATCAAACAACTCATAGCTACTATAAGCAATCCATAAGGTGGGTTGTTTTGAGCGGTAGTTTATGTCTTTTGATTTATGATTTTTTACCGTTTGTGGGAGAGATTACAAAGAGAACGATACTCGTACGTGATTTTAATCGCTACAAATAAAGTCAACACAATATGTACAACAATTTACTTTTAGAACCCGTCTTTAAAAAAAACATACCAATTTCAAACCAGTTACTGCCCATCCAAACGCACAAAAGTGCTTTCCAACGCAGCCCCACCTAGCTTGCTACTACTCCTACTTACTGCATGCATGATACATGCTCGCTCGAGGGGACTGCCCGGTGCATGCATGCACTTTTCCTGAACCCAAACTACTCCATCCTGTTTGCTCAAGTTTTGTTATATACTATCAAATATTATTTTATAATATATATATTATTAAGATAAGTTAATAGTAATAAGAATTCATTAGTACTAAAAATTGATAATTTGTTTTCCTCGACTTTTATATGTAAGATAAATATCGTGCCATTTTTTTATGTGATGAGATCAAATAGATACCAGAAACATATTTTAAATCTCAATCGTTACAACTTGGATACATTTGGAATTTTAGTTACATGGATGTTACTTTGTAAAATAGTACAGAAATTAAATTGCTAATTTTTCTTTATTTTTTCTAAATTTTAGTTTATTTCAATTGAGATTGAGATGGGTTTTTCTTTTCAATCCGAGCTATTATAACTTGGATCCACCAGATAGATTGCTAGATCATTTTGATTAACACAGCAGATTCCTCGGAGTGCCTAATTGGTATAGTTTATAAATTTTAATATATTTGGAATTTTAAATGTGCATATAAATCAAATCTCTAGTCATCCTTTAATTTTTATTTTGAATTTACATGTTATTGGATTATATTTGGCATGGATTTTTTTTCAGTTCAAGGCCAGGGTTCATATAACAATCTAATTTTTTATTTAATGATTATTTGAAATTTTATTTGTAGGATTCACTTTGGAATTCATATGAAAATCAAATTGCTAATTTTTGTATTTTTACTCTGAATTTTATTTAATTTGGATTAAACTTGACATGGACACTTTCTTTTAAATTGTTAATTTTTATTTAATTATTATTCTAAATTTTGGTTATTTATGGATGCTACTTTGGAAGTCGTACAGAAATCACATTGCTAATTTTTGGTTGATTTGGATTGAAGTTGACATGGACTCTTTCTTTTCGTTTGTTAATTTTTATTTAATTATTATTATAAAATTTAATTATTTATTAATGTTATTTTGGAAGTCGTATGGAAATAAAATTGAAAATTTACTTTATTTTTTATTCTGAATTTTAGTTAATTTAGATTTTAATTGGCACGAACTCTTTCTTTTAATCTTAGTCGTTATAACTCGAATAGATGGCTCGATCTTTCCAGTTAACATGTGTGCTTTCTTGGAGTGCCTAATTAGTATACATACCATTTTTATTTTGAATTTCAATGTTATTGGATCATACTTAGCGTGGATTTTTTTTGAGTTCAAGGCAAGGATTCATATAACAATCTAATTTTTATTTAATAAATATTAAAATTTTATTTTTTTAGGATTCACTTTGGAATTCATATGAAAAATAAAATTGCTAATTTTTTTATATTTTTATTCTAAACTTTATTTAATTTGGATTAAACTGACATGGACACTTCTTTTAATTTGTTAAGTTTTGTTTAATTATTATTCTAAATTTTGGTTATTTATGGATGTTACTTTGGAAGTCATATGGAAATCACATTGCTATTTTTCAGTTGTTTTGGATTGAAGTTGATATGGACTCTTTCTTTTTGTTTGTCAATTTTTATTTAATAATTATTATAAAATTTAATTATTTATGAATGTTATTTTGGAAATCGTATGAAAATCAAATTGCAAATTTCCTTTATGTTTATTCTGAATTTTAGTTAATTTAGATTGTAATTGGCATGGACTCTTTCTTTTAATTCGAGTCGTTATAAGTCAAATAGACGTATGTATGTACGTACTATGTATAGGTAGGTAGATAGATCCATCGATCTGCCTCCTGGAACGCATGAGGATTAGCCATAGGACGTCCTCCCCCAATATCTGCCGTTCCAATTGCATTGAGATTCATGCGCTCCCCGTGTATTTTTCATGTATTCCTTCTTTTCTAAAATCGTCTCCCTCTTCTCTCTCACACAACCTAGGGCGACGAGTAGGCCAGCCAGATCCGGGGTGGAGCTCGGGCTGCGGCGGCATGGTGAACTGAACGGTGCGGCCCTTGTCTGGATCCGGTCACGGGGCCGTCCATCACATGCTGCTTGTCCTCAACGCTCTGATGCCGGGCCGTCCATCACATGCTGCTTGTCCTCAACGCCAACACCGGTCCGTCGGCCTCTGATGCCGGGTCGCCTCCTTCCTCTGCGGTCCATCGGTCCGTCCACCTCGCCGGTCTGCCATACCATATATACAATCTCTTGAGCAAATACAATGGGGTATTGTAAGATTTCCCAAATACAGGCTCACATCCCAAAACGAGATGGACGATAGATGCGTACTTGCCAACTCTTCTGCTCTGCTCTGCTTGCATGGATAAAAATTTGTTGTTGTTATTGTTGTTATATAATTCCATGCATGCATTGCATGGTAATGGAGCCTGCATTGAGATGAATAAATAACTGCTAGGTGGGGTGACCTCGATGGAGTCGTTCCTCGGCAAGTTCTTCCCGGACGTCTACCACCAGATGAAAGGCGACAAGGACGTCAGCAACTACTGCCGCTTCGACAGCGAGCTCCTCACCGTCTTCACGTCCTCCCTCTACATCGCTGGCCTCGTCGCCACCCTCTTCGCCTCCTCCGTCACCAGGAGGTACGGCCGCCGCGCCTCCATACTCATCGGTGGCACCGTCTTCATCTCCGGCTCCGTCTTCGGCGGCGCCGCCGTCAACGTCTACATGCTCCTCCTCAACAGGATCCTTCTCGGCATAGGGCTCGGCTTCACCAACCAGGTACTTACGTACTACCTACAATCAACTAAGTATTTTAATGGGATGAAATATCTGTGTTTTAGACACGCATGGGCTTTCATTTCATTCGATAGAGGAAAAAAGTTCAGATTGCAACCCTAAACTATAGTCCGAGCCCGAATTTCAACATGAAACTCTAAAACTGTTCGTTTTGCATCCTTCAACCCTAAACTATAGTTCAGATTTTCGCTTTCACCCTCACCAGAGTCAGGGCACTCAGGAACCCAAAACAGAGAGAGCTCCAAAAGAAGATGACACGAAAGCCCTAATCCTCTTCAAACCCGAAGACTAAAAGCAAGAAAACTAAAGAGAAGGAGATGCTAGATCCAAAGATGAGATGCTCACGGAGAAAGAAAATGGCGGCTTTAAATAGAGGAGGTAGGGAGTTGTAGCGTGGTGGCTGTGAGCGGCCATCTCCAAGGAGCCTGGCGCAGCTTGTGCCTCCGCCGCCGCCTATCCAATCGCCGCCTCCCCACTGGCCGTCCAAATCGCTTTTCGAAGAACCGTTGAGGCTAAGTCTAGATTCAGGTGAGGCGCCGCTTAGGGATGAGACTGGGTCCCCTCCCCTTTATCTCTTAGGCCAGAACGTTTGGGCCGTTCGAACTCTCCACCTGTATAAGTTCGGATGGTCTGAACTCTCCTGCACCACAAGTTCAGACGGTCTGATCTATCCCGAGTGCGCATGATCAGACGGTCCGAAAGCTTCCCTTTGAATGGACAGTCCGAACCTTCCCAGTACGCACAATCGGACGGTCTGAATCTTCATCAAATTGGAAAATTTCTAAATTACTCTCAGGAGTCCAACACCTAGCACTATGCACTATATATGCTTTTGCTAAGAAAAAAGGCATAAAATTAAGATGCCCCTGAAACTTTCTTTATGCCATAGCTAATTAACCTTTGCTGATTCGAATTCTAGAATGGATGTTCGTCATGCATGTGGGCATCTCTAGAAGTATTATTTTATCTTTTATTTTCATTTCAGCTAGGATGGTCGTTGGTCTTGCAGGCTAGAGTAGCGTGCTAGCAAACATATAACCGACGATTTCCTTTGCAGTCAATCCCACTGTACCTGTCGGAAATGGCACCGCCACAGTACCGCGGTGCCATTAACAATGGCTTCGAGCTCTGCATCAGCATCGGCATCCTCATGGCAAACCTCATCAACTACGGAGTGGAGAAAATCCAAGGAGGATGGGGATGGAGGATCTCTCTGTCCATGGCCGCGGTCCCTGCGGCGTTCCTGACCATCGGCGCCATCTTCCTGCCTGAGACGCCCAGCTTCCTGATCCAGCGCGACGGCAACATCGATGGGGCGAGGATGATGCTGCAGAGGCTGCGTGGGACGAGCAGGATCCAGAAAGAGCTCGACGATTTGGTCGCCGCTAGCAATGTGTCGAGGACGATCCGGCATCCGTTCCGGAACATCCTCAAGAGGAGGTACAGGCCGCAGCTGGTGATGGCGCTCCTGGTCCCTTTCTTCAACCAGGTGACCGGGATCAACGTGATCAACTTCTACGCGCCCGTCATGTTCCGTACCATCGGCCTCAAGGAGAGTGCGTCCCTCATGTCCGCCGTCGTCACACGCGTCTGCGCGACGTTCGCCAACATAGTGGCCATGGTGGTGGTGGACAGGTTCGGGCGAAGGAAGCTGCTGCTGGTAGGCGGTGCCCAGATGATCCTGTCGCAGATCACGGTCGGCGCGGTGCTCGCCGCCAAGTTCAAGGAGCACGGGGGGATGGAGAAGGAGTACGCCTACCTGGTGCTGGTCATCATGTGCGTGTTCGTGGCGGGATTCGCCTGGTCCTGGGGGCCTCTCACGTACCTCGTCCCGACGGAGATCTGCCCGCTGGAGATCAGGTCGGCCGGGCAGAGCATCGTGATCGCGGTCATCTTCCTGGCGACCTTCGTGATTGGGCAGACGTTCCTGGCCATGCTGTGCCGTCTCAGGTTCGGCACCTTCTTCCTCTTCGGGGGGTGGGTCTGCCTGATGACACTCTTCGTCTACGTCTTCCTGCCGGAGACGAAGCAGCTGCCCATGGAGCAGATGGAGCAGGTCTGGAATCAGCACTGGTTCTGGAGACGGATCGTACTCCTTGGGGAGCAGCAGCAGGAGGAGGAGCAGACACAGCAAGCAGCGGGTGGAACCATAGCTTTGCCCACCACAATACACTAGCTAGCTAAGCTACCGATCCTTTCCCGATCTTCCTTTCGGGGAAGACGAGTATACATTTGATCATGCATGAAATATGCAGAAATGACATTGATGTATCCTAATTGCTCGCTAGTAGTAGTTGTTTCCTGCAGCAGTTGTACTAGTTCAAAGTGGTAATAGCAGCATAGCTAGTCCTACGATGTCTTCTTCCCCTCAAGTTTCTTTTCCTCAGCGGTCATACCGTCCATGAAGCACCAATCAGATCTCTTGTAAATATCACGGTATAAACATATATTTAGACATAATTTCAGCATTAATAAATATGATTAAAACACATTTTTAGTAGTATATAAATGACAATAATTACATATAAGCATGTAATTCTACCATGTTATTTCTATAAAAGTAAGAAATATTATGACTGTTGAAATGAGCATAAAGAGCATTCTCATGAATAGGAAATCAACTAAAATTAGCATAAAGCTCAAATTTTAGTTTAGTGTAACACCTCACGTAAAGATGTGAGATATTATCATGGAACATCATCGCCAAATAGAAAATCAAATCACAAGGCAACAATAAATTTATGGGAAAAATAAACCTTTAAAGTGTGCTTTATTAGAATTTCAACGGAAGCTAAAACAAGAGTTTAAAAAAATATGGGACCGGTCCACTCTAATAAAAGTTAAACAAATGAAATTATTAAATAGTGGTAAGCCACGGTGCTGAAAACTTGAGTGCTCCCACCTATGCATGATGCTATTACTCCACTGGTCTTAGCGTGAGATTGAAAATCTTAGTAGGTACCCAACAACGGTCGCAACATGGTAATTAAAGGACAAGCGATGCAATCAAGTCAGCAAGCAATAGGTACAAATCCAAGTCATGGTACAAGATTAACAACGACACTGATATAGAGAGTGAAACTGAGACGAAAGTTAACATGGCATAGGCGATATTTGCATTTGGATATGAGATAATTGTTCTTTAGTAAGTTATGGTAATGGCGCTGATGGTTACTCCCCACATATCCGGTATACGAGAATAGCCAGGCACGCCATCGTTCTCAACTGTATACCACGACGGGGTATAATATCCTGTGTAATGAAAGTGTACGACCCCCGTATGTTACCAGATGGGTAGCGATCTCCCTTATATGTGGATAACCCCAGACCAGATAATCAAGTAATATTAACAATTCATGTGTTTTAAGATATTACAATAACGATAGGGATAGCCAATAAATAATAGAATCGATAAGGATGATGTTAAATAATTAATGGCGATTCACGATGTGAGACGAGGAATAAGTGAAATAGGAACATGGTCTAGTGACTATTTAATATGAGACCCCTAATAAGCTCAAGCACACAAGGTTGTTATTCAGTCAAGTTTTATTAGACGTTGCATAATCATTAGTCAAATTAACAACCAATTGCATATAATGTATGGATAACAAAATGCAAGTAACCAACAATAATGTAATTAAACGAAAAGCATGAATCTATTAATAGGCATAAAATGATAGCATGCATGAAACGATAAGCATAAGATGCATGGCATGGATACAATGATAACATAAAATGAATAGCATGAATATAATGATAAGCATAACATGACACGCATTGATATAATGATAAGCATAAAATGACACGCAGGAATATTGTGATAAGCACAAAATGACAAGCATAATTATAATGATAAGCATAATTTGACAAGCATGATTATAATGATAGCATAAAGTGATGAGCATGAATATCAGAATATTAACATTTAGCATCAACACGACTAGGCATAGCCTCGACTAACCTAAGATATTACTTAATCACAGGATTTTGGCAATGATATATGACACGGTAAAAATATCCAAGACAAACGATGGTTATACATGGACAGGGAAATGCGGAACAGAGAGGTTACGGCCGTGAGGTACTTACCTTGAGCACGCTTGGCAAGACCACTGCATGAAGCATTTGAAACGTGAGACTGACTGGAAGTTCCTTCAATCGCTGTGACAGAACCTACAAGCGGAACGGAAAGGCTCAGATGGGAATTATGCCACAATTGAGAAGGATCGAAAAAGGCGTTCAGCCACAAGAGATAAAGCGTTTCGCCACGGGGACGTTAAATCAAAGACCCTTGCACGAATCTCCGTTTGCGCCGCGAGTCTACGAGGTCGTTGGGCCACAACCGCCGTCGGCCACTGCCTTCGACAGTGCCGCGCCGGCCATGCTACACCCTGCACCTGGCCACCACTACTCTGTCGGTATCGCGTCGCCGCTCTAGCCATGTTGCGCCCATGCCCCGCCGCCGCCGTGTGTCGGCCCTGCACCGCACCGCTAGCCAGCCGTTGCCCTGCGCCTGCACGCACTACACCGCATCGGCCCGTCGCCTGTGCCGTGTGTGCTACGCGGTTCACCGTGCCGCCGTGCCGCCCGCGCCCATGCGCGCTGCGCCACCCTACGCCTGCCGCCCGCCCGTGCGTGCTACATCGCCGCGCCGGTCTGCCGCCCTGCGCTCGCGCCACTGGCTTGCCGCCGTCGCTACACGCGAAAGAGAGGTAGAAAGGAGAGAGAGAGTTTGAAGAAGGGAGAGAGAAAGGTTACCTGGGGGGTGGCGGCGCACAGGGAGGAAGAGCCCCCTGCTTTTGGGGGGGGGCTGTAGTGTTTTCCTCTTTTTTTGGCTAGGCGTTACATTTAGTGATTAATGCTCTCAGATGTAGGGTAACATAAGATTTAATCTTGATCGCCCCGCTACTTTGACCTATACTCTTCACTAATTTGATATGTCAAATGAAAGTCAAACATTGAGCTTTTCAACAACATGTTACTTAATTGTTAGACTTAAATACATCAAATTATACTTTCGGCCAACAGGAAGGCAAAGCAAACAACCACAACACAGTACATCAAATTAATATACTCATAGTAACAATCACATATTTAACAAGATTGATTGCAATAGAATTAGCCAACAACTAAAGTATATATCATGAAGTACTAAGAATCACAATACTATGTAGCCAATAATTCCAAAAGTAACAGAGTACAAGATTGACTAATGACAGCAACAAATGACAATTTTAGAGCTCAAGTTTGAATATCCAATTTTAGTATTAGACCAGTATCATCATCGAGCTAACATCTAACCCTACATATATCTCTTTGCAATTTCCAATCAGTGACAAATCACAGATAACAGATCACAGATTGCAAAGAGTGGACAACTGAAATACTCACAAAGCCAGTGGTACTCAAAACCACTGAGAAGAAATTAGAGCAAGGCACGCCTCAAGGCGCTGTCCCAGAAAACCAAGCACCCCATTGCGCCGAGCAAGGAGATGATGGCAACCAGAGATATAATGCAACACTTCCACCTCTAGTAGCCGAAGTAGAAGACGAGGGTTCGGTGGACGCCGCACAAGACTGATAAAAGCTCAGGCCAATAGGTTCATCAAGGAGAATATTAAAGAACCATGTTAGAAGGTCCAAGATAATGTTGTGATGAACCATTGCAAGTTTTGTGGAATGGTCATTTAGTTTTGCAAAGATAGTATATTATCTGGACTGTTTTCTGCTTTGGGTAAAAATTGAGGATATCGGGATTTGAGTCAAGGATTGATTTTGGGTGACCTGAGTCATTGCGTTAAGATTGCATGATGCATATTTTGGCTAACGTGGATCAAGTTATGAAGAACTTGTGCTCAGAAACAATTTCTTTATCTTTGGATAGGCAGAGATGCTTGAGTCACTATGGTTGATGGTGAGGATCGAGGCTATGCTCAGGGAGGAGTCGAGGCCCAGAATGATCAAGAATGCCGGGTGAGATAGTGAGCTCAAGCATGATATGAGAAAGGTAGGAAATGTTGAAGGCGAATTCGAATGGCGGGTTTGTATCATGTAGCTTGGTCTATCCTAGTGAAGCGTGGTCTAGTGGAACCAAAGCAGGAGAGACTTGCCGACACATGGCAAGTCAATAGTAAATCTACACATGGTAAGCATAGTGATTGTTTGCAATGAAAGATGAAGACTCGATTAAGAAAGGGTATTTTGGTAAGTTTAGCCAAAATACCGGATACCAAAATACCCGAATCTACCTTGGATTAAAACCACGACTAGATGTGTGAGTAAAACACGTGTGTGTGGAATTATCAGATTTTCCCTATTGTGCTAAGTGGATAGTATCCACTAAAGACTAGATGTAGCTAGTTAGCCCACCTATGTAAAGAATTGAGATAGAGTCTTCTATTAACCATCCAACTCCATAGGTATATCCTATTTTGATTGTTTTTCTCTTAATTTGGTTGGTTTTAATCTCTCCTCTTATCTTTTTTTATCTTACTGTGCTAAGAACGTATAAGAGATGCATATAACTTCTGGTAATCTATCTCCACCCATGTAGACACTTTGATAGCAAGTTTATTAAGAAAAACCAGATTTGCTTGATTTGGCCACAAATTGTGATTTCTTGATCTGAGGGTTTT
Source organism: Melocanna baccifera (assembly GCA_036346265.1). Classification (NCBI taxonomy): domain Eukaryota; kingdom Viridiplantae; phylum Streptophyta; class Magnoliopsida; order Poales; family Poaceae; genus Melocanna; species Melocanna baccifera. The sequence continues at coordinate 39,423,705 of CM070683.1, forward strand.
TAACGTGATTTCTTTCGTGTTCTTATTTACTGAGATATGTGAGAATACATCTAGACCCATCTTGGTCATTGTCCACTCACGGACAAGTTGTATTCACTGATTTTGTTTTGGCTCGGTTTTAGTGCACTTTTCCTTTAAACTGGAAAAGGTCTCAATTTTGGTCATAATTTTTGTGATCGTTTGTTGGAATAGATTTTTGATAGTCTAGAGAAGATCGCTTCAAAATTTCATGGCATCTAGATCTTTGGATCAAAATTTCTATTGATTTTTGGATTTAAAATAGCGCTGAAAATACTATTTACTTGACTGATTTTACTGTAGTAGTGGTCGGACCGCCCTTGAAGCGGTGGTTAGATCGCCCTTAAAGTATCGGTCAGTTCGCCGTTTCTATGCCGGCTAGACCGCTGGGAAGTTAGTGCTTCGAGGTTTAGTGTTTTTGAGGTATTTGTCTTAAGTTTTGGATGAGAATTTTATTTTTTGTAGCTCTATAGTTGTGTGAGAATATAATCTTGAATACTGGGGGGAATTTCAAGAAAACACCATTCACCCTTACTCTATTGCCATCTGATCCTATAATGCTGCTATGTTTATTTATTTGTGTGTGGATGTGATACAATATTATAACTTATATGTGTTGTTCACTGGCTATGAAAATAGTACAACAGATATATAGAATGCAGGACCCGTGCATTGCTGCAAATGGCTACTCGTACGAGCGCGACGCGATTGAGATGTGGCTGTGCGACAAGGACGCTGACGAAATCGTGCAATTGTGCAGTGCCAGGCTATTCTCAGTTCGTCCAAAGAATAGGACGACTGAAGAGAGGTGAAATTTTGGTCAGGTAGGTCGCTCCCAGTGACCTTAATTAGCCAAATCTGATAGCATTACTCTTCCAGATTGATACTCCATGCATGTAAGAGCAGAACATGCAGTTAATGGGTTGCTCAAGCTGTGAACAGAGAGAGAGAGAGCAGGGAATCTGGACGTGTCATACGATCGAATAATGGTGCCATCATTTACCTAGGAATCAAAAAAGAAAAAACAAAGCGCTGCCTGCTACTGTGGCTGGGTTCCATGATCATCATCATTATATAGCCCCTCAAAAGTCAAGATCACACAAATTCCTAGTTGACAATACTTTCTAACCTATAAAATTCCTTTGAAGTAATCATACAAACCAAACACGGCATATATGAATCCAAGGGGCCCGTTCCTCGCTCACACCCTTCTCTACAGTTTCCCCTACCGCGTTGCCACACCGTTGAGAGAGAGGCACTGCCTAGCTGCATCTCCTGCTTCAGAGACGATATTTATTACCTAGACATAGTGGAGGAGGAGTACTACTACTACTAGCGACGATAATAATTAATTAACGCAGGAGAACAAGCAGACGGTTGATATAGGTCCTATTTTTTACGGCTTCTAAAAGTCGCTTTTGACTTTTACTACAGTAACTAACTTTTAAACGAAGTATTTTTTTAAGATGAGGTCTACAAGTTAATTGTAGTACACGTTAAAAAACTAATATCTGTATCATCAAAAATCGCAAGCGAGTATCTCTCTTTCCACAATCTTTATCGCAAACAGCTAAAAAGCCATCAGCCACAGCCAAAAACCATCAGCCATCAGAAAGAACATGCCCATATTATTCTTGCGCGGGGATGACATGGCAGGAACACTACGAGCATGCCAGCCTCACATCACATGGAGGGGTAGGGCCGGAATGCTAGCTTAACAATGTATATATGGACAAGGGAAACGACGTCGTTTGCTTTTGACTTGCCTGACAAGATGGAGATGGATTGCCTGCCCTCTAGCTACTAGTACGTCTTCAACTTGCCAATAAATACATACTACTTAGAGCTACCATCTCTAATAATATTAGACCACGTCAGCCGTTGGACAGCTTCACCACGTACGCCACGTCAGTAAAAGCTCTAGGTGGAGGAGAGAGAAGCATGAGAGAGAAGGAAAGTCGTCAGCTCAACACGTGGCGAGAGCAACACGCGAACTAAGACCGAAGCGACGAGTGATTTTGCTATTGGAGTGGTGTCATCCGCTCCCCATGCAGTTTTGTGGGGCCCGCTGGAGTGAAGTTGCTGGTGCTAGCCAATAACAGGAGGACGCGGCCTCCACGTCTGGTGACAACATCGATCTCCATGCCCGGCAATGACACCAACCATGATGACATCGATGTCCACACCTGCTAACCGTGGTGACATAGATTCGGCCCAGAACAACGCAGGCAGGCTGAATCTAGACGCCAATGGGTTGGATCTGGTTACCGGCTAGCCAGATCCAGATGCTTCAATGGCGGTGAGGTCGAAGGCTAGTAGTGGCGAGGAAGGAAGGAGACTGTGAGAGGCGGTGATGAGCTCGAAAGATGGCGGTGAGGGAGAGAGGACCGGCGGGGTGGAGAGGGAGAGACCACCGAGGGAGGGGATGCTGGTGTGGCAGAGGGATGTGGTGGCCAATGGGTGGAGGAAAAAGTTGTGGGTTGGAGTTTGGGAGGGCACGGTAGAGGCGGTGAGGATTGAGGCGGAGGGAGATGGCATGCTTGGTAGGGTGAGGTGTCGGATAGGGTGCAGCATAGATTTTGGGAGGAGAGAGGTGGTGGGAGAGAAAGAAAGAGGGTGATACGTTGGTGGGTGGTCGAGGTTGGATAAAGAAATTATAATATAGTAATTTTCGAGTGTGTGGGTTAGTATTTGGAGTAGTTGTTTGTTTTGCTGTTGATAGATGATACAGAGGGCTTAGAGGTGACTTCCAAAGGTGGACTATGGCAGTAGTACTACTGCATGAAAACTCCTCCCATCCACGGTAGTATTTGTTCTCAAGATAGTAGTGGTAATAATAAGAAGAAAGAGAAAGACTCCACTATGACAGGCACGCAGCACAAATGCTCAAAGGAAAATAGGAAATAATGCTAGTAGTACCGCTAGTGTACACTTATTGTACACCACCCTCGGCCCCGTTTGGGCTGGCTAGGAAAGGATTAGAAGAACAGCAGTATAAATTTGATCTTACATGTTCTCTAAATTAACGTATAGAATTATTTATTAAGGTCATCCATACCACAGAGTATTTCCTAATTTATGGTTCAATTCCTATGTTTGATCTATGCTCCGCTTCAACGGACTTACAACTTAAGCTTTTGATTGTGACTTTTGGTTTAAGTTGAAATTACACTATATCAGCTGTTAGTTTTTTTCTAAAAAATAAAGAAAAAAATCATTATATCGTCGCAGACAATACAAAAGAATAAGAGAGAAAAAGAAAAGACAGAAAGCAAAAAAAACATAAAAAGTAAAGTAAATCAAAATTAGAAGAAAATAACTTTTAATTTAAATAAATCAAAAACTAAAATAGATCAGATAAAATCATTTAGAGCGGAGCTAAAAAAAAGAGCCAGGACTTCACTTGCGGCAATTCCCTCGGCAGTGGGCAAGCTAGGCAAGCGTCCAGCCAAGCCAAACTCCAAATGTAAAAGACAAATCCAATCTTTTGTGCGATCCAGAAAAAGAGAATCAGATCCACACACGATCTCTCACAAACAGATACTGTATATAACTAGAGATGAGAGAAAGAGAGAGAGGCACTACTAGGTACTTGCTAGTGTGAGCACTGTAGAAACTATCCAGGAAGTCCATCCTTTTCATGCATCAGGATCAGATGGAGAGAGGAGAGAACTTAAGAGGGAGGATCCCTCCTTGTTGGATGGGAAAGTAAGTTCCCTTTTTCTTTCGGCTCCAAACAAGAATCAGCAAGCAATTTGGGCCCAATAATCCAAACATGGTCGCCAAGATCCTCCTCCTCTACCTCCTCCTTCCCACCACCTCCTTGTTCCTCCTCCTTGCCCTCTCCTGCTTATTACTGTGTTACCACCGCCGCCCAACCCCAACCACGGGCGGGCTCGAGTCCGGCCAGCCGGAGCAGCTCATCAGGTTCGCCGGCGCCGAGGGGCTGACGCCGTCGGACATCCTCGAGGCTCCCGGCGAGGTGGTGGGCCGCTCCAGCTACGGCACGGTGTACCGTGCCAGCCTCGGCGGCAGCCCCGTGCTGCTCCGCTTCCTGCGACCGGCGGCGTGCTGCGCCGAGGTGGTGCCCACCGTGCGCGCGCTCGCCGGCGCCCAGCACGCCAATCTGGTGCCCGTGCGCGCGCTGTACGTCGGCCCGCGGGGCGAGAAGCTGCTGGTGCACCCCTACTACCCCGCCGGCACGCTCGCCAGATTCCTCAGACCCAGATCAGGTATCACTGCATATTTGTTTCGGTCATAAGTAGGAGTTAATTTTTGCATTAAGAGTCTGTTTGCTGACCGTTTTTCTTTGCATTTAGCACTCTACAATATATTAGTTGAGTATTTACTGCGTGTATTCAGTACTATATATAGGAGAGAACCAGAAAAGACGCCAAGATGTTATGGCGTCGCAAAAGCTCCTGTGTCGTGCTTGTGTGTGTTCTATCTCCAAAGTGTTCGTGCACCGGAAGCGTGGTGTGAGTCTTCCACCAGTCGCTACCTCTGAGTACTCAGTAGCAGTCGCTACCTCTGAGCACTTAGTAGCAGTCGTGTGTTCCAAGTACTACAGGGAGTTCCGAGTACTCAGTAGCAGTCGAGAATTCCGAGCACTGTAGAAGTAGAAGTCGAAGACTCAGTACTGTACCAGGCAAAGAAGTCTTTCAAGTACTCGAGCTCATGACCACATGAGGCAGTCTTTCGAGTACTCGAGCTCACGACCACGTGAGGCAGATCTGTCAATTGGTATCAAAGCGGTTATCACACGGATCCTGCGATGATGCCCCAGGGTGCAAGATCGGTGTCTCCTCCTCTGGAAGATCCACCGGCACCAGTGAGCATCGCACGGTGGTTCTTGGCAATGGCCAAGAGACGGTGGCACAAACGGCGCTACCCCGTCCTCATGCGCACTAACTACACCGACTGGGCGCTGCTCATGCGTGTGAACTTGCAGGCTCAGGGAGTCTAGGATACGGTGGATCTGAGCGGTGTCGAGTACTGTGTGGATCGAATGGCATTGGCCATTATCTAGGATGTGCCACCAGAGATGCTAAGAGTGTTGGTGACCAAGAACACCGCTAGGTCTGCATGGGAGGCCATCAGAACAATGCACATGGGAGTCGATCGTGTCCGAAAGGCCCGGGTGCAGGTGTTGCGTACGGAGTTTGAGGCCATTCGCATGAAGGAGACTGAGATTGTCGACGACTTCTCCATGCGGCTAATCAGGCTGGTGAACAACATCTGTACTCTCGAAGACACACTGGAAGAGGACAAAGTCGTGAAGAAATTTTTGCGAGCCATATCGCAAAAGCTTTATCATGTAGCTGTCTCAATAGAGCAGTTGTTTGATCTTAACACCATGTCCGTTGAGAAACTTACTGGTCGCCTCAAAGCTATTGAGGACCGGTGGGAACCAGGGGATAATGGAGATGGAGGAAGCCGGGTAATCTTCACCGAGGAGGAGTGGATGACTCGTATGAAGCAGAAGCTGGCTAGCTCAACCTCCTTTTCTGGTGCGAGGGGAAGGCATGATCCACCTCGTGGTCGAGACAAGCAAGGTGGTCAAATGAAGGGATTATCAGACGAGAAAGACGGTGGCTCCTCGGGCTACAAGCGCGACAAGTCAAAGGTGAAATGTTTCAATTGCAATAATTTTGGGCATTTTGCAAAGGAATGTCGCAAGCCGCATCGAGAACGCAAGGAGTAGGCGAATCTTGTCCAAACTCAAGAGGAAGAGCCCGCACTGCTCATGGCAGAGGTATATGGGATCAATGAGACGACTGAGGTTGTCTCAGTGGCGGTTCTAATGTAAGTCATGGGTATTCAGTTGAATACCCAAAATTTTTAGTAAAATATCCACTATATACAAGGTATAATACATATGTATACTAATAGTTAGATTAAATTTATCCTATTTATACCCAGTCAGCCTAAATTAGTATCGGATCCTTTCGGCCTATTTCCTTCTCCTAGGCCCAAATTAGTACCAGACACTGGCCTAGGCCCATTGTCGTGATTTACACGACATATGATAGAAACTACAAATCTCACTCAGTTTCTCCTTTTATTCAAGTCTCTCCTCTTTGGCTCTCTTCATCTGGCGGCGTAGGAATCTTCTAGTTTTTTTGACTATGGATTTCTAGAGGCAAGACTCAGGAGGTTATGTAGGAGCACTGGAGTGGCCATTTTGCAAGTCACAAGTCATCTTACCGTCATCGCTCGCTGACGTGGCACAACCACATAGGTTCGTCCTCCCTGACCCAGCAACCCCCCATGGCTGCATGGCCCCATATCCCTAATCTAGTAATCCCTCCATCTCTTTCTCCTCTTCTGGCAATCTCTGATCTAAAGAAAAATTATGTGTTTAAACAAAGATATAAATTGTATTTTACTTAAAGAAGTGAGGCATCTATAATAATTCTAAAGTTTTTGCGTAGTAGTTACTTATATTGTGATGTCTGGTGTATCAATTATGTAGAAACTATGCAAGTGTTGTCAAATCTTTCTTATAGTTTGATGTGTTGGTCACTTCGATAATTTGATCCTCTTTGGTGTTTGCCTGTTTGATCCATGTTGTGTTTAGCAGTTTAGGTAATACTGCTTAAGTTGATTAGTTAGAAACCGTTCAATAAAGTATGTTTATGATAAAGTACTTTTGAACTTTTGCTTATGGAACACAAAAATCTGGCAAAGAGAATTGTCTTCATGATATTATACCTCGCTTTCAAGGCATGAAGAATTATAGCATTAATTTTTAATTATTTATATTATTTGAGAATAACTGTACTTTAATTTTCGCTATTTTGGACCTTTATGTTTTTTATTGAACAATATTTTTATAATTTTGAATACCCATTATGAAATTTCTGGATCCGCCACTGGTTGTCTTGAACGAGATCTTGTTGAACGAAATCCACATATGTGTGAATCTTGGGCGTGTGGATGATAAAAAGAATGATAAATGGTACCTAGACACCGGAGCTACAAATCACATGACCTGGTGTTGGTTGGCCTTTGCTGAACTAGACACGTTTGTGAAAGGACTGGTGAAATTTGGCGATGGATCAAATGTGGAGATTTGTGGACGAGGGACGGTTTTGTTCACATGCCGCTCTGGAGAGCACCGTGAACTCATGACTGTCTACTACTTGCCTTAGTTGTCCAGCAACATTATCAGTGTTGGGCAGCTCGACAAGGTTGGTGACCAGACTCTCATCGAAGATGGCATCATGTAGATCTGTGACCCAGAAAGGAGGCTCCTTGCCAAGGTAAGTCGCACACATAACCGACTATATGTGCTACATCTCAACATTGCACAGCTGGTATGCTTGTCAGCCTGGAGCGGTGACTTGGCGTGGCGATGGCATGAACATTTTAGCCATTTGAACTTCAATTTGCTTCGGAGGTTGACTCAGCGAGAGATGGTTCGAGGACTTCCTCAAATTGATCAGGTGGACCAATTGTGCACAAGCTGTTTGGCCAGGAAGCAGCGATGAACCTCATTCTCTCAGGAGGGTAAATACCGAGCTGATCACGTCCTTTATCTCGTACATGGCGATCTCTGTGAACCGGTTACATTGACAACTCCTAGAGGCAGGTGCTACTTCCTGCTTCTAGCTAACGATTTCAGCCGGTACATGTGGCTGGTGCTTCTCAAGGCGAAAAATGAGGCGGCCGAAGCAATCAAGCGCTTACAAGCAAGCGTTGAGTTGGAGGCCGGGAGGAAGCTTTGTGTACTACACACTGATCGAGGTGGAGAGTTCACATCCGTAGAGTTTAGGGACTATTGTGCAGATCAAGGTGTCATTCCTCATCTCACCGCGCCATATTCTCCACAGCAAAATGGCATGGTCGAATGGCGTAATCAGATAGTGGTTGCGATGGCGAGGAGCATGATGAAGGCTAAGGATATGCCGGCTGTGTTCTGGGGGGAAGCGGTCGCGACGGCGGTGTACATCCTGAATCGTGCTCCGACTCAAAGCCTTGAAGGGAAGACTTCGTTCAAGGCATGGCATGGCCGACGGCCCAATGTGCACTATCTTCGCACGTTTAGGTGTGTGGTGCACGTCAAGACGACGAGGCCAAACCTGAAGAAGTTTGAAGACCAGAGCACACCAATGATTTTTATCGGATATGAGTCCGGCACTAAAGCATATCATGCATATGATCCTATGAACAAGAGGGTGTATGTGATGCGTGATGCTATCTTTGATGAGGAGGCCAAATGGGACTAGACTGACCATGATGATTTGTTCACTCCAGAATTCAGTGAGACATTCACGGTTCAGTATTTGTCTTACCCAGATTTAGAGACAGGAGGCAATAAGGAACCAGAGCAGTCCACACCTGCGCATGATGTGTCCAGCCATGAGCCAGGCGTGGACCAAGAGTCCTCAGTGACACTGTCGAGACCCTCGTCCCCAACCACACCTATGGCGAGGGGGTGGATTGGGCCACTCCACCGAGTGGCTCATCGTTTTCACACCATGAAGAATATGTACGAGACCACCACAGTGCATGAGCTGGATGACTCTTTTAGTTAGCTCAGTCTTGCAACCGAGGAGCTCGTGAGCTTTGTTGATGCTGAGTAGAACCAAAGTTGACGTCAAGCAATGCTAGAAGAGATGCAGTTGATTGAAGAAAATGGCACTTGGAGGCTCGTTGATCTCCCAGTAGGTCATCGAGCAATAGGCCTCAAATGAGTGTTCAAGCTTAAGAAGAACTCTCAAGGGGCTGTGGTGAAGCACAAAGCGCACCTAGTCACCAAAGGCTATGTGTAGCGTCAAGGAGTTGATTTCGAAGAGGTGTACGCACCGATGGCTCGCATGGAATCAGTGCGACTGCTAGTGGGTGATTGCAGCGCACGAAGGCTGGCAAGTACACCATATAGACGTGAAGTCCGTGTTTCTAAATGGAGAACTCAAGAAGGAGGCCTATGTTGCGCAGCCTCCAGGCTTTGTATGCGAGGGCCACGAGGAGTTTCTGCGGCTGCACAAGGGCTCTATGGGTTAAGGCAAGCTCCAAGGGCGTGGAATGATAAGCTTGACACAAGTTTGCTATCACTTGGTTTCACAGGAGTGCTTTCGATCATGTGATGTACATGCGAGGAGCAGACATGTCACGTTTGGTGGTGGGGGTGCATGTGGACGATCTGATAATTACCGGATCACACCCGCTGAAGATCACCAAATTCAAGGAAGAAATGAAGCGGCTCTTCAAGATGAGTGATTTGGGGATACTTGCCTACTATCTTGGCATCAAGGTGACTAAGAGAGCCAATGGCATCACAATGAACCAAGAAGCCTATGCGAGCAAGATTCTGGAAAGAAGCTCTGTGGCGGATTGTAACCCATGTAAGGTTCCAATGGAGGCACGGCTGAGGCTAAGGACAGTACTGCCTTGCCAACATATGCTGCGTGGTATAGAAGTGTTGTTGGGAGCTTCCAATATTTGGTTCATACAAGGGTAGACATCGCTTATGCAGTGGGCTATGTAAGTCGTTTCATGGAGAAGCCAACGGTGGAACATCAGAATGCAATGAAGCATATACTGCGGTACATTGCCAGAACAAGAAACTATGGATGTTTCTATGCTAGGAACGAAGGAGAATCAAAGCTAATCGGCTACAGTGACTCTGGCATGGCCGGGGACGTTGATGATCTCAAGAGTACCACCGAAGTGATGTTCTTCGAAGAGACTCTAATCAATTGGCAGTCGATGAAACAAAAAGTCGTGGTATTGTCTTTGTGCGAAGCGAAGTATGTTGTTGCCACAACAGCTGCATGCTAGGGAGTCTGGCTCACGCGTTTGCTTGCTGAACTAACCGAGACAAAGCTTAGACAAGTAACACTCAAGGTGGACAATAAGTCTGCTATCTCAATTTGCAAGAATATCTGGTGTTCCATGATCATAGCAATCACCCGGTATCATTTCATCAGGCAATGCATTGAAGAAGGATCGATTGGGGTGGAGTATATTGGGTTGGATGATCAACTTGCTGATATTTTGACAAAACCTTTTGGGCGAATTAACTTTCTAGAGCTGCGTAACAAGATTGGTATCTTGAAGATGTAGTGAAATTAGGGGATGTTTGTTAAGTAATTTCATTGCATATTTATTTCGGTCATAAGTAGGTGTTAATTTTTGCATTAAGAGTATGTTTACTGACCATTTTTCTTTGCATTTAGCACTCTACACTAGTTGAATATTTACTAGTGGTAACGCACCATCACTGCTTTGTAACCGTTTCGTGTATTCAGTAGTATATGTATGGGAGAAAACCAGAAAAGACGCTGAGATGTTACAGCGTCGCAAAAGCTCCTGTGTTGTGCTTGTGTGTGTTCTATCTCCAAAGTGTTCGCGCAGCGGAAGCATGGTGTGAGTCTTCGACTAGTCGCTATCTCCGAGTACTCAATAGCAGTCGCTTTTCTGAGTACTCAGTAGCAGTCACTATCTCTGAGTACTCAATAGCAGTCGGGAACTCCGAGCACTATAGCAGTCGAAGACTCAAAGTACTGTAGCAGACGAAGAAGTCTTTCAAGTATTCGAACTCACGACCACGTGAGGCAGTCTTTCGAGTACTCGAGCTCACGACCACATGAGGCAGATTTGTCAGGCCACCAATTCCTTCTCTCCTTGTTAATTGTTTTGTTCCCTTACTAGCTAGTACTCCCTTTACTAGCTGTTTTTCTTTTCTTATGCAAGTTAAACATGCATCTAGTCTAGCCCAGTAATCTTGTCCTCCTCCATTGTCTCAACAATTTGTGGAGCAACTTTAATTTGGCAATGCAAGCTGGTGCAAACATACTCCATCTTTTTGCAGTTTTACACTTGTTAATACCAGTGTTTAGCTTGTGTAGCTAGGTTGTAATGTGAGCGACCGAGGAAAAGCTGAACAATCGTCAATCATGATAAAAAAATGGTCCACACATACCATGATCACCAGTTGGATTTCTTTCAGTTACCAGTCTGGTCTCTTGCTGCTACTTTCCCAGCAAAGAAATAACTACTTATTGGAATAGTTGGCACACGAGCCTTGACATGATTCTGTTCCTACTGCACTACCTTAATTTGCCTGTTTAGTTGTCTGCTGCTACTTGTTTAATCCAGTTTTATCCTAAAGCTTGGTAGCTAGCATCGCAGTCTAACTAATGGTCTAGCCGTATATGTTTGCAACTACTATGCGCAACCGCGCGTACAGATGGAGTTGCTGAATCCTGCAGATGGGAGATGATATGTAAGCTGTCGCTTGGCATCGCCAGAGGTATAAATCACCTCCACACTGGCCTGAGCAAGCCAATTGTTCACGGCAATCTCAAGACGAACAATATCCTGCTCGACGAGGACCTGCAGCCCCGACTCTCAGACTTTGGCATCCACCTCCTCCTCAGCTCGGCTGCCTGCCAGGAAATGCTTGAGCTTGCGGCCGCGCAGGGGTACAAGGCTCCTGAGCTCACCAAGATGAAGGAAGCAAGCAGGGAGAGCGACATCTACAGTCTTGGGGTGATCCTGCTTGAGATGCTCACTCAGAAGGAACCTGCCAAATGCGACTGGCTCCAGCAGTCGCAGGACCTCCGGCTGCCAACGTCGTACAAGGATCTGGTTCTCGAGCACAAGATCAGTAACGTGTTCAGCTCGGAGCTCCTCGTCCAGAGTAAGAATTCAGCAAATGGACAAGGATTGCTCCAGTTGTTCCAGCTTGCCATGACCTGCTGCTCACCCTCGCCTGCGTTGAGGCCCGGCATCAGGACTGTTGTTCAAAGACTTGAAGAGATTGCGAGGTGACTGGCTGACTAGATGCAGATTTGCTAGAACTGGATGTCGGTTGGACTGGCCGGCCCCAATCTTTTCTTTGTTGTCAGGATGAGATAGCAATACTAGCATGGGATGGCCGGGGATTCCATTTGGTTACTTGTCTCTCTCTGGGTGCTATATACATATGTACTTGCGCATCAGGGGGGCTAACATCATAGCCTGCTTACTGCTCAGGGGGAGGGAATTAAGGAGAGGAGCAACAACAAAGTACAGTAGAGAGGACCAGCAGGAGCAGCTGAAAGTTAGGAAAGTAATAAGAGAAATGTCATCTGTGGAACAGAGACACTGATTGAGATGGATCTCATGGTGATCCTCAGATTAGATATGTTTGGCTGTAACTGTTCTCTAAGACGAAAAGGCTTGTCAGGAAATATATTTGTTGAGGCTCAAGTGCCTAACTTTCCAAATGCTAGGAATACCAAGTTACCAACCCTTTTTCCTGTCATTTCTTTTCTTGCAATTTGTTGTTGTATTCTCTTGCCTGTTAACGAGTACAACTCGTGTGATCTTATGGCTTTGTCAGTCATGACAAGTACTTCCTCCGGTCACAAGAACATGTCGCTTTGGATATCATATAGTTTCTAAAATATAACTTTGACTACTAATTTCTATTGTAATATATTTATAAGACCCAATAAAATTATAATATTAAGAAATAACTTTTCGAGACAAATCTACACATATAATTTTTTTCATGTATTTAATCTAAATATTTAAAAAGATATCAACAACAAATTTTTTTTGAAAATTTGACTAAACACATGTTGTGACTAGGGGAGCAACAAGAGACTTTAGCCAAGTTCTTTTCAGTTTATGACTTATAACTTTCCTTAAACAAACAAATGGGATGACTTCTACACTGCAGTCGAAGCGGCTTATCGGGATAATATTTTTGAAACGACTTATTGGCATTAGGTTTGTTTGCACAAGCACTCATCTTAAGGTCAAAAACCATAAGTCGTAGCAAAAAAGAACTCACCTATTGACTTTGGTAGTGATATAAAAAAAGCATTTTCTTTTTTGTTTGTGTAATATCAAGATTCTAAAAATCGTAACTGGTATTCCACCTAGCAGTGATTATAAGGCTTAATTGGCCTACTATGCGGTATAATCGGCTACGCTGTAGGGGCAGCCGTTACTTGTATACGATTATGGGGGGAAAAGCATCATCTTTTTTTGGGTTGCATAATATGTATTCTTAGATTGCATTATTATTATTGAATTCTTGTGATGTGCTGCAGCGATGGCTGGTGACATGCAGCTGTGCCAGACGTTGATCAGTACTCCATTCTGAAGATAATGAACCCTTTTTTTGAGTTTCTGAAGATAATGAAGTTGCTTGTATGCTTATGTGCCATTTTATAATTTATGTACACAATGTATGTATTTTTATGTTTGTATGTGTATATTCAACTTTTGACTATAGCGGTGAAATTCAATAAGGGGCGGTGTACGTGTAGATTCAACAACTGAATTGAAGCAAGCAAATTAAAAAGGGAACCAGTTACGTTTCAGCTTGAAAAGAAAACAAACAAGCTTGGATTATCGTTCTAGTCTAGAAAGTCCCACGTTAATAGAAGGAAAAAGAGAAAAATCTACTTGTTTTACATAAGTTGCTTTTGGGTAAACTGGTTGGTGCATAAAAATCAATAATTACGGCTGTTTTTTTATCATGGTGATTTGAATTGAGAGACCGAAGGAGAGCTAGCAAAAGAAAAGAAAAGGAAAGGAAATGGTAAAGTCCACTACGCTCCAGTACAAGCCCATAAGAGCCCACCAAGGCCCACAGCACACTTGTTCTTCTTCCTCCCCTCTCGCAGTCTTGCTCGGTCGCTCGCCTTGTCGTAAGCCATAGGCAGATCCATGTAATGCTATGGGGGTGTACTGGACACCGGGTCCAAACTGATTTTTTCTTGCTATAGCCTATGTATAAATGGTATGCGACACCCCTAACTCAGCCCGAAGGACACTCCTAACCCCCAAACATCTTGGATGAAGACAAACCAACCAAGCAATCTGGTAATGCATAGCCTAGGCACAATTCAGCCATGGCTGACGTGCTCTCGTTGACGGCTATATAAACATGAAAGTATAGAAGGCCAACAATTTAGAAGGTCATCATGCTCGTGTTGCTTTGTTCGGTGCCCATCGATTCACGTGAACAAGCCCTTAGACTGAGTCGTGACTCATGTGAAAGGAGTTGGCCAGCAAGGAGAGGCGCCGCTATAGGCCACACGCCCAACCGCTAACCGCCAATGGATGACTCGTTGGCATTGCCGCCTCATCACCTTTGTCGTTGTTCTCCTCACAGTTTAGTGACAGCAACTCAATTGCTCAAGATGAGCCCCTAGACCACTACGCTTCCGATTTATTTCAACATGTTAATTTTGATTACTTCTAATATTTTTGATTTATTTCAAAGATAGTGACTAAATTTGTGATTTAGGGATTCAATTTGAAGAGTTTGTTGATTTTTTTCTTAAATTGCAGAGTTAGAGTGTATTCAAGTAAATGGTGAAGGATTACGGGTAGACTACACTAATGCAAATTAAAATTTTTACCACATAAACAAGAAAGCCATATGGATAAGAGATTATGGATCGTTATCACTAAACGCGCAATACAGCAGAAGAAGAGTTGAAGTAGCCCGGTTCATTATAGCGTGCATCGGTGTAGTAGAAGTAGTCGATATCTAACATCTTTGGAAAGTGATCCTTATAAGTCAATTGTCCTCTAGCGATAATCAATCTCCACGATCAATTCGTATCTGGTCGGACTAAATGACCTGTTTACATATTCTTCTCTTATCTTATAATATCTGATCGAACTCTAGGTAAGAAACGTGTTATCTATAGACTGTTCAATCTTTTACTGGTAATTATATATATGATGGTATAAATGGTGATCCGGTTATTTTCGTTTAGATCCGCCGCTGTCGCCAGCCATGCCTCCTCCTCCGCCCATTCCATCCCGGAGCCAGAATGCCAGATCCCACTCCCAGAACGAACCCGCCATTGCCCGCTCTTCGATGACGTTGCCTTCCTCGACTGCGCCGCCCTCGCCGGGGTACGCTCCCTCCGCTTCCTCTCCGTCGCGGGCTGCCGCAACATCAAGTGGGCTGCCCAGCTCCCCTCCCTCCTCGCCCTCGATGGATAACATGGCTCGAATGGATGCTTGTGTAGGCGATTGCCAACTTGTCAGTGAATGCAAAGGTCACAAAAGCAATTGCTGATGAGGGAGGCATTGCCATACTCACTAACATGGCAAAGTCGGTGAATCGGCTGGTCACAGAAGATGGTCAATCGTGTCAGCCTCTTGGTCACAGAAGAGGCAAGCTGCAGGCGCTGCGTCACGAATGCTTCAGTCAGCCAGGTGAACATTTTGGCAACTTCTTCTTGTGATGATTTCTGACCGAATTCCAAATCAGTGGCGCGACGTCACGAATGCTACGACCCTGAAGCCAATTGTCTGTCCAGTAGCGAGCCTTCGCGCCATCGCCCAGTTGGATTACTGTCGAAACGGCGCAGAAACTCTAAACAGTGGAGTCCTCTTGTTGCCGGATGAACTTCCACAATCGGTATTGGTCAGCTTGCGCCATCCACTCCCAGGCCATCTGAGATCCATTATGCCGAGGTCTCCATGCGCGAAAGGCCTGCAAGTTTGGCGCCCGGGAGAGCAGGTGCGCCTTCCAGGTGGGCAAGGGCGCGTGCAGTTTGTCGATGTACAGCTCCAAATCAACCCGGCGCAGCTTGCCTAAGGACAGTGGCATACCCAGATAGCTGATTGGGAGCGAAGCCGTGTCGCATGCTAGGATTTCCTTAGCCGACCTGAGTTCATCAAAGGAGCAGCAAATTGGAATGATCAAAGATTTTCGAAAATTGGGGTGTAGTCCTGTAGCATTTTCGAAAATGGACATAATCTCTCTGATGGCTATAAGATCATTGTGTGATGGGCAGATGAAAAGCATCACATCGTTAGCATAGATGGAGCATTGCGAGACCTTGCCTAAAACACAAGTTGCTTAATTTGTACAAGTCATGAAAAATATATCATGGTTTGATCATTTTCTTCATCTTGCAATATTTGATAAAGTGTGTGCAAGGTTTTTTTTTGGACAAAGTTTCCTGATATGTTTCTACGGATGCACCCTTTATTTGGTGAGCACGTGAACTTAGATGCTGGGTGCCAGTACAATTAACCAGTATAAAATATTTGGCTCGTCATCGTAGTATTATTGATAGAGTATGGTCTGTATATCTTCTTGCAGATATGTTGCTAGAATTTTTGTAGTATGATTGCTGAAATTTATATGAACTAGGAATTTTCAGATATTGCAGAAAGATGGAAAGGAAAAACATGCCCTTTGCATGATCTAATCTTGAAATTTGTTGACTAGCAGAATGGATGAGGTTGCATTGGTTGGAACATCCTCACAGGGTTGTTCCAAAATTGTAAATTTTGAGGGAGCAAGAAGGTTGGCATTCAAGCATTAGAAGCCTTTTTGTTGACATTTTCAGATCCACAAATGTTTTTTCTAAGGCTGCTGCATCCTCAGGTCCAGCAGCGTTATTTCAGGTTGCTGAAGCAGTTTTCATACAAGAAGCTGGGCATCTCAGATACAGGTTTGACATTATATTTAAATAAATAATATCAACTAGTCCTGAAACTTAGTCTGCCATTCTTCAACTGAAATATGAAATGAAGACACTTTTGTCAATATAAGACTTATATTCATTGTTAATTGTGGAACTCTTTCTTCAATATAACTATCTGCTCAATATTTCAATGTGATACTGGTTTACTTTCCATGTTTAATATTTCAAAAGGATCGGTGAGATGAATTCTTTGCTTAAAGGTCATGTTAAATTTGATTCTGACTTCTGTGAGTGCTCATCCATATTTGGGGGATGAATCATTAAGATTTTCAAAGATTGAAAGAATAATTGAACAAGTTTGGCTTCGAAACAAACATGTTGGTTTGGGTAGGTGAAGGCAAAACAAGTTCGATAGAATTAATGTCGTATTATACTGATGATTCTGAATTCTCAATATCCGTGGAAACTAGCATGCTACTTGTGGTTGCCGGTGATAGCAGTCAGGAGTTGAGGACTGGTAGGACTGGCACTGGCTAGTATTAGGGGTTTTAGACAGAGTGCTATGTGGCCTGGAAAAAGGAAACCAGGAAACTGGCCGGATGCCGATGTGCTGGCTGGGTCCAGGAGTTTGCCCAGTAGCCTGGTTATGCTTAACACGACAAATCTTCTACACATTTGCATGTCCAGATGAGCTGTATTGGTGCAGCACATAGTTGCTTAATGTGGACTATTGTTTGATGAATTATGATGTAATAATGCATTGGACCATTGGATTTCTTTAATTACTTGTCATGCATATTTTTTTGAGCTTTTGTCATGATGTAGTATAATTAGAAGACAGGTTACTAATACAATTTTAACTTCCTTCAGCGGCGCTGAGATTGGTAGGATGTTGCCATGCTTCGGAATCCTTCATCAGTTCTTTGTGCTTGTGCATCTTTTGCTCTGCTTCAGGTTGGTTCCGTTTTTTATCCACTTCAGCATCTGGTATTACTTAATTGAGTCTCATAATAGTTGTCTTGCTATAGTAACTGGGCTTAGGGATAGAAAAACCAGTGGTTACCGCTGGTAACCGGAAAAACCAGCGGGAATCGGTAGCAAAAAAACCGGTTGAAAATTTTCAAATGTAAATTTACATTTATGATTGCATAATGCACTTCCTAGATTGATTTATGTCTTTTTTATACTAGATTACCTATTATGAACTAAATATGCATCAATTATTGTATTCCCAAGTTTTTTATCGGTTTTTCTGGTTTTTAGCGGTTTTTTCGATAACCGAAACGGTTACTGGTTTTAAAATAGCTCAAATTCAAAATTTTATATTTGAATTTTAACTTTTGTTTTCGATAACCCGCCGGTTGATGTTACCGACTGCCGGACGGGAAGTTCCCCGGTACCGAGATTTCTATTATCGCTGAGTTTACTCATGCATAAGGGCCCTCCATGACGAGCAATGACAAGTTTACATATTAAGTAGTTTTTATGGTAATGATGTCTTCTCCAATCGGCATTTATCAGCTGAAGCATGTGGAGTAATTTGTGTATCCATAAGCTTTTCTCGTATATCGAGATTTATGGTGGTCATATAGAAAATGTTTAGTCATGCCTATCTGCTGCTTGGCGTAAAGCCGCTGGGCTTCCTCCTCCTCCCTCCAATATTCTGTTTTTCTTTATTCGTCCAATGTCCCTTCATTCGTTAGCTGATTTGAAGCAAATGGCTTCTTCTACATCTCCCGTTATTGTTGCGTTTTCGAGAAAAAAAAAATCTCCCGTTATGCAGGCTCGTGTGCTGTTTCCATCTACCTCTGTTGCTTCATTCACCTAATTCAAACAGATTGCTTCTCCCCATCCTGCTGTGCTACTATACTCTCTTGACAACTGCATGAGAAACATTCTCTTCAGTCATGATGCAGTTCACTGTACCCTAAAACCTAAACCCTGTAGCTAGATTTATGGGTTATTATTGGATTCCATCAGCTGCAGCTTACATGTTGTAAAACTGTAAATGCGCTTACCGATTATAAGCAGCATCGCCCAATCAGGCCAACCCAAGTCGAATTACTTACAGTTTTTACTGTGGTTACAAAGCTTGAAGAATGGCACGGCACATTACATACATACAGTTCTCAAGATGACACGATGAATCAACAAGATAACGAAGCAACACGCTCAACAAGAGCGTCGCCTGACATGATGATGGATGGATCATGAATGGATCATGTCGAGGAGTGGAGGAGGACGGCGTCGCTCTCCCTCAGCCCAAGCGCTTCCCTGGCAGCGTGCCAAGCCGTGTCAAGCAAATCGGAAAATGATGGTTTGTCCTTCAAGTAAGGCACAATGTATTTCTTCATGTCACTTTTGGAGATGCCCAGGTGACCTCCTGCCACAGACACGAACTTCACTCGCCCGGAATCATCCAGAGTCTTCAAACCAATCCAGTCTTCCACATACAGCCTTGTCTGCACACCACATCTTGCTATGGTTAGTCATGCAACTGCTCCATCAAGAGGATTCAACAAATTTGTGCCATGCAAAAACACTGCAACCTTTCACAACATTTGCCACAGCTATCATAATGTTTCATTTGAACAGCTAGTGGTATTTACTACAGCAACATAGGGTCTCATGTCTAGGACATGCTTGTCCTAGCTCAGGCTAAGCCGGTTTATTGGACATATAGCAAAAAAAAAACCCTACAAAACATTTCATTCAGCTACACTGTATAAGCCCCATCCCTCCCTGGCTTGATGGCTAAATACCTAAATTATTGAGAAAGGAAAGGGTCAACAAATTATGGAGAAAGAAAAATAAATCATAATTACGTTTTTTTTTCTAAAGGAAGTCATTGTCCCGTACAATGTAATTCAGCAAGTATTTTATTCACTACCCTAAACCCTAAAGTATTTTATTTTAAGCAAAGCAACGCATGGGACGCATGCCAATCCTGGCCACCCGAATTTCATTCCAGGGCCAACAATCAATCATCACCTTTGGTAACGAAAATAGAAAACAGGCAAGTAGCTCAATAACAAGAGAAAATTCTACCTTCTGAGGAGGTAGGACTGGATCAAAGGCTCCATCAGGATAATAACCAAACCATGCTGTTTCCCGAGGTATGAGGACCACATCATCCTGAAACTGCACAGCAAATCAGGGATATTAAAGTATAGTAAAATATTAGGACATAAAATAGTATTTGTATGGGATTAATATTGCCGTTTGCTTTTAGCTATGGTGTACTTGTGTGTTCTACTCCGCAAATGGGGGAAGTGGGCACACAACCTGCTTAGTTTTAAATCCAGTGGTGGGTCCAGACAAGTATATCCTGGTGATAGACTTAGGAATTCTACAATTCACAAGTAATACCCCGGCCGTTTATGTGAAAGCCCATATGGAGTGGTAGTAGTCCCGCATTGCTTGTTAAAGTGAGTTGTAGTAGCATATAATGTCTGGGTAGTAGCATATAATGTCTGGGTCCAAACATAGCACTTCCGAGTTAACCCTTTCACACAAAGCGAGGACGAAAATGTTAACGGGGTGCTATGTGTGCCTAGGTTCGCCCCATGGGTGGACTGGGCATTGAGTGAATTTGGGTTATGGTATTATAGATAGTATCGGAGCATAAATCTTCGTTGCATGGGCACGTGGGACAAAGGTGTGGGCATATGGCATGTGTGGGCCCAAATTGGACACACGGCATGGCATATGTGCTGGCACTGGACGTACAGATATGTACCGATGGGTGATTCTGTGCATTTACCATGTATACGGTGTGCTGCTGAGGGTGTTAGTGATAAGGGAGGGATGTTACACCCCGGCCTGTTTGTGTGAAGGCTCAGTGGCCCACGTAGTGGTGGTGAAATTAGTTCCGCATTGCTTGTCTAAAGTGACTTGTAGTCGTATATAATGCCTGTTGAGTCCAAACATATCATCTCCGCATTAACCTTTTCACACGAAGCGATGACGAAAAGTGTAAGCGGGGTACTATGTGTGCGCGAGTCTGCCCCATGGGTAGGCTGGGTATTAAGCGAATTTTAGGCTAGGGTGTTACATCACAAGCAAAGGGTTTAAAGAGCAAAACGGCCATAGTACTATACTAATGCAATTCGGATACAGAAATGTATATACAGGCAGTACCACACAGCATATGGAAAAATGGATCAAGCTAAAACAACTGAACATAATAACACAAAAGCTTAGTTATTTCAGTATCCAGCTTTTGGTTTAGTTATAAAAACTCTAATATCAGTTTCCATTGTGAATCTTCAAAATGAAAACTAACCTACCAAATGCATACCCCTAGTTGTTTCGGTCCATATATGAAATAGTGGTGTAATTTAAGACACTGTTTGAAACATTTGACAGCAATATTCTGCTTAACATTCATTGCTGCATGCAAAGGGCAATCACCCAATCACTGCTCCTGACTTCAGAAAACTGATTATCTCTGCTTTCGCACCAACTTATACAGAGTACACTGTGCTACCATTTAATCTTGCAAACATGATCAGAATGAGATTTTGGACTTTGTCAAGCTTACCATGATTAATACCAGATTCTCCAAGCTGCTGAACCTTTCCTTGTAGGTAGCATTTCTTTCACCTGGTATCTCATTGTTAAGTTTTGGAAGAAACCTGCATCCCTTCAAATAATCTGCCATATCCTGAAAAACAGTATACAAACTTCAGTCACTTGGAACATATTATCATCAAATACAGCTCTGGTTCACTTTCAGGAATCATGGTTAAAGATCAATCAATGTTTTCTTACTATCTTCCTTCTCAGATTTGTGAAATATAAGTAAAAGCTAAAGACACATTAAATTTACCTACTTAAAAAATTCTGCAGATACAGACAAAAGTAGAAAATAAAGCTAACCAAAATACCACATGGTTACCAAACCTAAAATTAATCAATTCTGAAAGAAAATGATCAAATCCATTATTCAGATATGCATCATATAGCTAATTATTTGTAGCGTTATAAGCATCTTTACACATGGATTTGATTAATGAATCATCTCTACCACCAACTACCAGCATACTAAAACTTAATACAGTGCCCAGTAACAGTGAACTGACCGAGTGACCAGTACAGGAAGCAATTCAAAATCCAACATGTGTAAGTCCAGCAATAAAATAGCAGTCCAACCAAACAACATAGAAGGGCATTCCTCTTTATCAGGATGATGATCAAAAGAAATGTAATATAATACTCACGGTTGGGATTTTGAGGTAACCACTAGGTGCAAGATGTGCCTGTAATTCACCATGCCTCAAGTTATTCCACGAAAATTTCAAAATTTTAAATGTGTTGACTATTAAAACAAAGAAAATCGGGACTTGACTAAAGTTTAGATATAAAAACCTGCACATAGTCCGAGTAGATCTCCAATTTAATCAGGGCATCGACAATAATGCAAAAAATACCAGACTGCAAATAAACAGAGATCAGCGCAGCAAAAGGAACGGACAATGTTTAGGAGGCACCTACAATAATCAGATTTATGCAGAAGGAAGCTGCAGGAAACTGAACAGCAAGGCTCCGTGCACACATTAATATTGTTGGCACAACTATTTTAATCACCATCACAATAAGGGATTTAAGCAGGCTGAGTTCAGAATGGTTGCCCACCTACCATTACCATTAATCAGATGGGCATGAGTGCATATATGTGTGTAGCATGTCTTAGACATTTGTGATGTGGGGATGGTGGACGGTCACAACTCGCAAGTGCTCCGGCTAGTGAGAGCTGCTATAGACTGTTTAAATATTGAATATCATTAGTCTACCTAGCTAGTATCTTTCTTTAATATATAATCATCACAACAAATCCATGCAAGAGCACCCATCCACTCTGATTATTTTGCCAGTCGGATGTTGAATTATTGGTTGAAAACTTGACAGAATAAACTAGATATTACTTGGAGATAATGGGATTAACTTACACCACAAAGTGGCACTGAAGCAGTACCAGCATGAGGACCACCAAGTGAGATGAAATTCTTGACCTGTTAGAAGCATCCGAATTATTTATAGTTTATTGCATAGAAAACTGAATAGCATTATATTCCTAAGTGTATAGTAGATATAAAGCCCTACCCATCATTCAAATCAAGACCTTCTATGAATTTAGGGGGAAATTACTGGTACCAGTGGGTATGCTAACTGAGTACAGAGGTCCAACCCAATCATCACAGATTTCACACTCTTATTTTTCTCTTTTCTTTTTTTTGTGTGGGTGGGTGGGTGAGTGGGGGCTAGCCGTTTCTCATTAAGTTGCATATAGGACAGTCTGGCCAGATTACCAACATTAGGCTGGGAGGAAGGAAAACGAATAAAATTTGAAGGGCATTCCTTTTTATCCCTTGTAGTATCTTAGGACAACTCACCGGTGGTCCATCATCACAATACTCAACTACTGCTCGACCAATCAAGTTCCCCTGTAGATAGGACACAACAAGGAGGCAGGGTTTAGTAGAAGAGTGACACAAACTACAGCAGAATCAACATGATGATCACCAACTAGCTAGCAAACTACTCCCTCTGGTCACCAAAAGAAAAGGCATTTGCCACCAGTTTCTAGTGCAATGCATTTGTAAAACCTAATGAATTATGAAAGTATTTGTTCAGTACAAACTGCAACTAAAATGTTCATCAGCATGTAAAAATAGACAGTAAATTGACAAGTGATATGTGATTCTCTTTCTTTCCTCAATGTTGAGTTCTTGTGCTCTTTTTTTTAAAAAAAAATGCAGCAAAGGACAATGATATGCGCTGTACAGGATGTATAGATTGTGTCTTAAAAGAAAATGCTAAAGACCATAAACAAAACAGCAGCACATGAACATACCTGAGACAAGCCAACTATGTTATAACCCTTGCTTAATTCTTTCATTTCCTTTACCTGGAAAACCAAATTTCCAGCGATGATAAATATCTAATAACTCAGCATACAGCACAGGAAGGCATTACCCAAAGTGCCAAATCACCTTCTTGCAAATGATATCAGCCTGTTGACATGCAATGGGCAAATATGTGAGTGAATTAAGAAACAGTTACAGCAAACAAGATTCCAAGTCTTCCAACCAAAAAAAATCTTGTAACCAGGAAGTCAACCTGTTCTTGAAGAGGCATTACCCAAGAGTCCCATGTTCCGCTTCCAATCTCTCTGAGAAGAGGCAATTGCATTTTCCATTAACATAAGTTGTGTCAACACAGCATAAGCTTTATTTAAAATAATCCAAAAAATCCCAGCCCAAGGTTATTTGGAGATATATAATAAATATTCAGATAAGCTTGCCATGAAGTTGATTGTCTGATCACCAGACATTGATGATAAGGTTTACCTTCCTTGTAAAGGGCACCATATTAGATAAGTAGTAAAAATCGCAGCCAATGTTTGATTAAAATCACATACCTAGGCTGGATAGAAACAATTGGCAAATGACCCTTGTTGTGGCATGAGCCACAACAGTGGGTACTTAGTACCCTTCTCTATGAAGTATATGGACTACAGACATTGATGATAAAGTTTACCTTCCTTGTAAAGGGCACCATATTAGATAAGTAGTAAAAATCGCAGCCAATGTTTGATTAAAATCACATACCTAGGCTGGATAGAAACAATTGGCAAATGACCCTGGTTGTGGCATGAGCCACAACAGTTGTGAAGATAACAAGAAACACTTGTCAATTAAAAACAAATGGAAAGATGAGACATATGTGAAGTATAGACACATACAGTGACACATGATTCACCTAACACTTGCATACATGAATTGTGTTTGGCATGTCTAATGTGTTCAGAACTTGAACCGTTTCAATTTCCCATTTCCCACTAGTGAGTGATACGATATGATTTAATGACCTATTGTATTCACTTGGAAAGAGAACATTGCTAAGTACAGCTGGAGAGGAGTAGTTGAGTTGAATAAGCATATCCATCAAAAGGAATCACTGGGGCACATAATATATGTTTCTAGAATTACTACATATGTAATGAATTTGGTGCTTTCGGTGATGCGGCGATGTGTTTTAACCCTAAAATGAAGAAGGCAAGCAAGGATGTCAGTCGTATAGATTAAGTTAAGGGAAGAAGACTACCAATTCATGCAGAATATAGTAAAATTCGTCCAAAGGCAACTTCATCGGGTAGTGGTGACTTTGCAATTATCAAGAAGAAGAAGAAGGAGGGGGAATTTGCAAAGGCTAACGAGAAAGCGTCCGTTGGTTGTCTTAGGAAGCAAGCAAGAAAGAGGTGCTCCAACCCTAATGATAAGAAAATTAGTAAACGGTTGAGGCAGCCGCACGCAATTGGATACCCTGCCCTGTGCTAATTAGCACACGCATAAGAGGAGAGAGCTTGCAGAGAAGAAGGGGATGGGCGTGCGTACATACAGGCAGTAGCCATCGGAGGCTGACCAGTCGGCGAGAAGCTGGGTGAACTTGGCGACGCCATGGTTGGCACACTGGTCCCCAATCCCTGCATGCAGCATCCCATAGAATCAATCGAATCATCGCAGGGTCTGGAAGACATACACCATGGAACTAAACTAAGCTAACCGTGCAGGACGATGAAGGGCACGGCGGAGGAGGCCTCCGCCGCGAGGAGGAGGAGGACGGCGGCGAGGGGCGGGGCTCTCGGCATCACTAGTAGTATGTAAGGGTTGGGGCTTCTCCTCCTCTACGCGGCTTCGCTGGCGATCGATCGAGGAGGAGGAGGAGGAGGATTCTGGATTGGTCGGGGGCGGAGGCACCGAGAGTCCTACACGGAACGAATCGGTCGCGGCAGGGAGCTCGTTGGGGATAACAACCGGAGAATTATCGGAAGCGGTATGCTGCCAAATCATCCGTAAATCAAAGTAGAGGAGACTCTGTTCGCTCGTCCGTGCCACGTGGAGTTGCTGCGCTCTTGGCTTGATGGTGTGTGTGTGCAGCATGTGAGCGGGCTATGTGGGCGCTTTTGCCCAGCGGTTAGCGGGCCGTGGTTTGCTTATGCTACACGGTTGGTTTGATTGTGGCTTGTTATCGAAACGTTGTACAGAGGGTTTGGCGCGGAAAACTTCCAGAGAGGTAGTGTCGTGGAAAGCTTCTAGGGAAAGGGTGCCTAGGTATGCTTTGCCGTTCGATTTTTATACGCTGGTTTTCGTAGAGGCATGTCCCTGATGGTTGTGCCCCACTTGTTCTTTCTTGTTACGCTACGCTTCTTCGTGGTGAGTTTGCTTTTTATCTTCTACTCACTCAACACGGAGCGTGGAACACAGAGCGCGGACTTTATCAAGAAGCTTTCTATTCCACCTTTCGATCTATGTGATGTGTCCGTTTGTTCTACCTTCTCGTTTGTTCTTTCGCCCTTGGTTCGTATGCTTCTCGGCTTGCTCTGTAATGCGCGTCCTGCATCGTCTTGATTAAGTGTGCTGCCACCTTGGTTGTTCTTTCGTTGTTGGTTCCTATGCTTCTCGGCTTGCTCTGTAGTACGCATCCTGCATCGCCTTGATTAAGTGTGCTGCATTGTGCTCTAGTTTGGTTGTGGTTCTTCCATCTGCGTTTCTATCCAAGGTACTACTTCCTGCTCATCGTTCTTAGGGTTCGTGTAGTGCTACCCGCCTTGGATTAGAATGCAAGTCTCTTCTTGAATTAGGTGGCTTCAGATATTACCTATGTACATGTCTTTTATGCTTTTTGCGCTCTTCGGATTAGAACATGAATCTTTTTTCCAGTTAAGTAGCCTCAGATGAGTCTCTTCTTGAATTAGGTGGCTTCAAATATTACCTATGTACAGGTCCTTTTATGCTTTTTGTGCTCCTCAGATTAGAATATGAATCTCTTTTCCAGTTAAGTAGTCTCAGATGTTACCTATATGTACAGGTCCTTTATGCTTTTTGCGTTCCTATGGAGTACCTAAGGGTCTTGGATTGACGCCTAAGATATTGTGCTTACGAATTCTTCTACGGTTGTGTTATTCTTGTGAGTATGCTTTCCAGAGATTTTTGTGATTTTAATGTCGTACATTGTTTTTCCCCTTAATTCTTGTCATAATATTTACTGTCTTATTTGTTATACAGGAGTGCCTTCAGATAGCTCAGTAAACTGTATTGTGAAGCACAATTGTTTTCCTTATGATATTAGAGTGTTCGCCTTAGTTTACTCTCAACGTCTTCTATTCGTAAGGTGTTTTTCTTGAACTTTATCGTGGTAACCATTTCTTCTACAAAGTTTTGTTCTTATGTTTCCCTTTAATGTTTGCGAAACTGAAATACACTTTCCGTTGTACGCTTTTCTTTATTTGTACATGCTATCTGGTTACGCATCATCTAAGAATCGTTGGTTTTATTTCGCTGTAGTAATAGTTACCCTTTTTGCACTCCTAATTAGCTGATACACCATTTGTATTTCATTATTGCTACGCTGTCATTGTTGTTATTACCTTCTCAGATTTTATTTTTTCTATGCTTACCTTTATAATAGGTCTCCTACAATAGCGTTTATATACTTTCGTGCTATGCATGCTTGTTTATATATAGATCCTTTATGCTTTTTGCGTTCCCTAGATGTAACACTCTAGGATCCAAACCGACTTAGGTCTAACCCCATTATGGATAAACTACGTATACGTAACAACCTACTTACGCTTTCATCATCGCTTTACGTAAAACGGTTAACCGGAGATTATTACCAATGGTGCCTATGGATTTATATATTAGTGCTTCTCATACTAAACTAGCAATATGAGACTAATCTATACCCTCATGTGCACACACACATGGGCTATCATGAGCCTAATTTCATATGGGCCAAGGTGTCACATACACCCTCCCTTAAAGAACCTAACGTCCTTGTCGGTTCAACATACCCATACTAGGGCAAATGACCAAGATCTCTCCCTCTTGGCACACATCCGTACGTCCAATGTTGGTACATATATCATGCCATGTGTCTACTCCGGACCCACACGCGCTATACGTCATATACCCACACCCTGACCCGTACGTGCCCGTGTAATCGCGAGGGTCGGTTCTGATACCATTTGTAATGCTCTAGGATCCAAACCGGTTTAGACCTAACCCATTATGGATAAACCATGCACACGTAATAACCTACTTACGCTTTCGTTCTTGCTTCGCGTAAAATAGTTAATCGGAGATTATTACCAATAGTGTCTATGGATTTATATGTTGGTGTTTCTTATGCTAAACTAGCAATATAAGACTAATTCACACCCTCATGTGCACATACACATGGGCCACATGGGCTTAATTTCATATGGACCAAGATATCACACCGGATTAGAATGCGAATCTCTTCTTGAATTAGGTGGCCTCATATATTACCTATGTACAGGTCCTTTATAATTTTTGCGTTCCTATGGAGTACCTAAGGGTTCATGTGTTTGCAATCGTTTTAATTAAGGTACAACCTTGATGAAGGGCTTCTACCCTCTACGGTTTGCGCATTTAGATCTGTTCTGGATTAGAATGCGAACATGGTGAGGGGTTTCTGCATTTACGTGCGTCCTTTTCTATTCTATTTACCTGCTTGTTTTTACAGTTGTTTGCTGCCTTTGCTACCTTCAACCTTGATGCTATTTTGTTTAGTTCCCAAAATAGTATATTTAGTTTATCCATGGCTATTTACTTATATTACAATCATGTTTGCTTTTTGTCTATGATTCTTTCGTTGAATGATTTATGTCGATGTTCTCCATCTTGGATTAACGTCTAAGATATCGTGCTTACGAATTCTTCTACGGCTCTGCTATTCTTGTGAGTATGCTTTCCAGAGATTTATGCGATTTTAATGTCGTACATTGTTTTTTTGCCTTAATTCCTGACGTAATGTTTGCTATTTTATTTGTTGTACAAGTCTGCCTTCAGATAGCTCAGTGCACTATATTGTGAAGCGTAGTTGTTTTCCTTCTAATCTTAGAGTGTTTGTCTTGGTTTACTCTCCACATCTTCTATTCGTAAGGAGTTTTTCTTGATTCTTATTGTGCTAGCCATTTCTTCTACAGAGTTTTATTCTTATGTTTTCCTTTAACATTTATGAAGCTGAAATACGCTTTCCACTGTACCCTTTTCTTTACTTCTCACTACTTCCATATTTTGTTTGTACGTGCTATTTGTTTACATACCATCTAAGAATCACTGATTTTATTTCATTGTAGAGATAATTACCTTTTTTGCGCTCCTAATTAGTTCGTACACCATTTGTATTTCATTATTGTTACGCTGTCATTCTTGTTATTACCTTTTTGGATTTTATTCTTTCTATGCTTACCCTTATAATAAGTCTCTTGCAATAGCACTTATAAATTTTCATATTTTGCATGCTTGTTTACATAGCCATTTCTACGCTACGTATAGTGATTTCTGTTACTA
Organism: Melocanna baccifera; assembly: GCA_036346265.1. NCBI lineage: Eukaryota > Viridiplantae > Streptophyta > Magnoliopsida > Poales > Poaceae > Melocanna > Melocanna baccifera. The sequence goes on from CM070683.1 coordinate 39,452,512, forward strand.
TCAATGCTTCATTCATCAGTTTTGATAAATGTTTCTTTCATGTATAATTCACACATGTTTTCATGCTGGTAAATTCAACATCTCCTTTTGTACGCTTCCTCTTGTTTCTACTTTTTGTGCCCTTTCCATCTCCTTCCTTTCAGTATTAGCCTCCTAGCTAGGTTGTTGCCTTGTTATTTGTTGTTATTTGCTTTTATGGATTCATCACGCTCTACTAGAGCCCGTAGTGAGGAAATTCTACATGGAAAACAACAGCCAACTCAGCAATGTCACCGCTCTTGTCTATGCATGCTTTACCTAATGCCTTCACACCAGTGCTTTCACAGGCGGCACCACAGCCATGTATGATCATTGCTGATGCTATATACCTTATATACACCAACTTCTTTCCCTTTTCCATCCTTCTTAGAAACCTTCGATTTCATGTTGACTTTTGTTTTGGTTTCCTTTCTTGTCCTACAGTGCTTCTCACAGACGTTAATGTGGATCTTCCATGGAAGCGTCAACATGGTTACCCACACTCTTTATAGCCATTTTTTTCTCTTTTCTATCACCTTTGGTTTATATTTCGCCTTTATCCTTTGTTTTTTCTACTTGCCTACATGATAGGAGACCATTTTTGCCTATTGATTAGTTCTTCTGAGGCAGCCAAGAATAGAAAAAAAGGAGATTATCCAATTTGAACCACGCTATTGGTAGAGCAGGTCTCTTCATTTTATTATTTATTTCAAAATTCTTCTTCTATTTTCCACTTTTTCCTTGCTTCCAACCATACAAGTTTCATCATGCCTTGCTCCATGTTTGGTACTACGTTTGCTTCATGATTCAGGTGACACATGGCCTTTTAATCCAGTTCCATTTAGAGAACCAACTGCTCCTCTTTCTAAGGAACATATTTCTTACCTAAAATGTTTGACAATACGGCCCAACTTATACCATTCTTTATTTTCCTTTTTTTAGCCATTGCCTCGCCATGTGTTTTATATGACTGTTATGTCTATTTGTTCTTCTTTCTTCAACGATGTTTTCCCTACATTGTTTCAACAATGTATGACGACCGATCATATTATAGTGGTCCAGATTATGAATGTAATAAATATGGTGCTATTTTTTGGATCCAAAAAAGCTCTTAGCATAGAAGTTCTACCAGACATCAGCGAATTATTTATAATAGATGTTGTCGGGGTGGAAAAGTTTCCCTTCCACCACATAAAGAATTCCCGTACCCACTTCGAGAACTCATTGGTTTTAGTAAGGGCCCTCGCTTAAATGAATTTATGCGTTTAATCTGCCATTATAATTCCTTGTTTATATTCACTTCGTTGGGCGTAGATATTGATAGAACCATCAACATTGGTGGAGGCCCTTATGTTTTCCATATAAATGGTGTAGTTCATTACCGTATTGGTTCATTAATTCCCAAACCAGGTCGAAAGCCCCAGTATGCTCAGCTATATATCTATGACACATACAATGAAATTCATAACAGATTATCTGTATTCGATAAAGAAGATGACACACATGACAAAGCAGATCCTGATATTGTTGCTGCCTTAATTGCTATGCTCGATTGTTGCAATTTGTTGGTAAAAGAATTCAGAATGGCACGTGACCGATTATTTTCTCAAGAAATCCCAGAGGTTTATATTCGTCTTATTGGTTCATCTAATAGTCATGGTGATCGGTATTCTTTACCAATTGTCCCTGAGCTAGCTGCTTTAGTTGTAGGCGAATTATCTTTAGAGAATAACAGATTTGATATAGTTGTTGAAAGTCACCATGGTGAGCTAAAACAAGTTTCAGCTCTGAATCCCGCTCTGATGTCTCTTTAGTATCCATTGCTATTTTCATATGGTGAAAAAGGTTTCTATCTTGGTATTAAATATAGAGAAACTGATGACAACTGAGCTTCTGCTAGAGATGAAGTGTCCATGCTTGAGTACTATTGTTATGAATGTCATTACCGAAAAAATGAACCAAATCCTTACACATGTTGTGGTCATCTTTCAAATCAGATAGAGGTTTATTGCTATTCATGTCTTAAAGCAAACCGTCTTTTATTTTATTTTTTCAATCAAGATGTGCTACGGTCAGAGACATATCAAGGCACTTCAGATGCACTTGGTGATGGCACATCAAAAGGCAAGAGTATTGGTGTGAAAATCTTGCTCTTGCAAGCTTTACTGGTAGCCCTCGATATAGTGCACTCAATTATCAGGATCCTATGGCTATTTGCCGTGAATATAGCACTCCTGATTTATTCTCTACTTTCACATGCAATTCAAATTGGCCAGAAATTATGGACGCACTCAAACACTAACCTGGTTAGAAATATATAGACCGTTCGGACATTGTAACTCGAGTAGCCCAGGCCCAGGCCCAGGCCCAGGCCCAGGCCCAGGCCCAGGCCCAGGCCCAGGCCCAGGCCCAGGCCCAGGCCCAGGCCCAGGCCCAGGCCCAGGCCCAGGCCCAGGCCCAGGCCCAGGCCCAGGCCCAGGCCCAGGCCCAGGCCCAGGCCCAGGCCCAGGCCCAGGCCCAGGCCCAGGCCCAGGCCCAGGCCCAGGCCCAGGCCCAGGCCCAGGCCCAGGCCCAGGCCCAGGCCCAGGCCCAGGCCCAGGCCCAGGCCCAGGCCCAGGCCCCCAGGCCCAGGCCCAGGCCCAGGCCCAGGCCCAGGCCCAGGCCCAGGCCCAGGCCCAGGCCCAGGCCCAGGCCCAGGCCCAGGCCCAGGCCCAGGCCCAGGCCCAGGCCCAGGCCCAGGCCCAGGCCCAGGCCCAGGCCCAGGCCCAGGCCCAGGCCCAGGCCCAGGCCCAGGCCCAGGCCCAGGCCCAGGCCCAGGCCCAGGCCCAGGCCCAGGCCCAGGCCCAGGCCCAGGCCCAGGCCCAGGCCCAGGCCCAGGCCCAGGCCCAGGCCCAGGCCCAGGCCCAGGCCCAGGCCCAGGCCCAGGCCCAGGCCCAGGCCCAGGCCCAGGCCCAGGCCCAGGCCCAGGCCCAGGCCCAGGCCCAGGCCCAGGCCCAGGCCCAGGCCCAGGCCCAGGCCCAGGCCCAGGCCCAGGCCCAGGCCCAGGCCCAGGCCCAGGCCCAGGCCCAGGCCCAGGCCCAGGCCCAGGCCCAGGCCCAGGCCCAGGCCCAGGCCCAGGCCCAGGCCCAGGCCCAGGCCCAGGCCCAGGCCCAGGCCCAGGCCCAGGCCCAGGCCCAGGCCCAGGCCCAGGCCCAGGCCCAGGCCCAGGCCCAGGCCCAGGCCCAGGCCCAGGCCCAGGCCCAGGCCCAGGCCCAGGCCCAGGCCCAGGCCCAGGCCCAGGCCCAGGCCCAGGCCCAGGCCCAGGCCCAGGCCCAGGCCCAGGCCCAGGCCCAGGCCCAGGCCCAGGCCCAGGCCCAGGCCCAGGCCCAGGCCCAGGCCCAGGCCCAGGCCCAGGCCCAGGCCCAGGCCCAGGCCCAGGCCCAGGCCCAGGCCCAGGCCCAGGCCCAGGCCAGGCCCAGGCCCAGGCCCAGGCCCAGGCCCAGGCCCAGGCCCAGGCCCAGGCCCAGGCCCAGGCCCAGGCCCAGGCCCAGGCCCAGGCCCAGGCCCAGGCCCAGGCCCAGGCCCAGGCCCAGGCCCAGGCCCAGGCCCAGGCCCAGGCCCAGGCCCAGGCCCAGGCCCAGGCCCAGGCCCAGGCCCAGGCCCAGGCCCAGGCCCAGGCCCAGGCCCAGGCCCAGGCCCAGGCCCAGGCCCAGGCCCAGGCCCAGGCCCAGGCCCAGGCCCAGGCCCAGGCCCAGGCCCAGGCCCAGGCCCAGGCCCAGGCCCAGGCCCAGGCCCAGGCCCAGGCCCAGGCCCAGGCCCAGGCCCAGGCCCAGGCCCAGGCCCAGGCCCAGGCCCAGGCCCAGGCCCAGGCCCAGGCCCAGGCCCAGGCCCAGGCCCAGGCCCAGGCCCAGGCCCAGGCCCAGGCCCAGGCCCAGGCCCAGGCCCAGGCCCAGGCCCAGGCCCAGGCCCAGGCCCAGGCCCAGGCCCAGGCCCAGGCCCAGGCCCAGGCCCAGGCCCAGGCCCAGGCCCAGGCCCAGGCCCAGGCCCAGGCCCAGGCCCCCAGGCCCAGGCCCAGGCCCAGGCCCAGGCCCAGGCCCAGGCCCAGGCCCAGGCCCAGGCCCAGGCCCAGGCCCAGGCCCAGGCCCAGGCCCAGGCCCAGGCCCAGGCCCAGGCCCAGGCCCAGGCCCAGGCCCAGGCCCAGGCCCAGGCCCAGGCCCAGGCCCAGGCCCAGGCCCAGGCCCAGGCCCAGGCCCAGGCCCAGGCCCAGGCCCAGGCCCAGGCCCAGGCCCAGGCCCAGGCCCAGGCCCAGGCCCAGGCCCAGGCCCAGGCCCCCAGGCCCAGGCCCAGGCCCAGGCCCAGGCCCAGGCCCAGGCCCAGGCCCAGGCCCAGGCCCAGGCCCAGGCCCAGGCCCAGGCCCAGGCCCAGGCCCAGGCCCAGGCCCAGGCCCAGGCCCAGGCCCAGGCCCAGGCCCAGGCCCAGGCCCAGGCCCAGCCCCCAGGGCCCAGGCCCAGGCCCAGGCCCAGGCCCAGGCCCAGGCCCAGGCCCAGGCCCAGGCCCAGGCCCAGGCCCAGGCCCAGGCCCAGGCCCAGGCCCAGGCCCAGGCCCAGGCCCAGGCCCAGGCCCAGGCCCAGGCCCAGGCCCAGGCCCAGGCCCAGGCCCAGGCCCAGGCCCAGGCCCAGGCCCAGGCCCAGGCCCAGGCCCAGGCCCAGGCCCAGGCCCAGGCCCAGGCCCAGGCCCAGGCCCAGGCCCAGGCCCAGGCCCAGGCCCAGGCCCAGGCCCAGGCCCAGGCCCAGGCCCAGGCCCAGGCCCAGGCCCAGGCCCAGGCCCAGGCCCAGGCCCAGGCCCAGGCCCAGGCCCAGGCCCAGGCCCAGGCCCAGGCCCAGGCCCAGGCCCAGGCCCAGGCCCAGGCCCAGGCCCAGGCCCAGGCCCAGGCCCAGGCCCAGGCCCAGGCCCAGGCCCAGGCCCAGGCCCAGGCCCAGGCCCAGGCCCAGGCCCAGGCCCAGGCCCAGGCCCAGGCCCAGGCCCAGGCCCAGGCCCAGGCCCAGGCCCAGGCCCAGGCCCAGGCCCAGGCCCAGGCCCAGGCCCAGGCCCAGGCCCAGGCCCAGGCCCAGGCCCAGGCCCAGGGCCCAGGCCCAGGCCCAGGCCCAGGCCCAGGCCCAGGCCCAGGCCCAGGCCCAGGCCCAGGCCCAGGCCCAGGCCCAGGCCCAGGCCCAGGCCCAGGCCCAGGCCCAGGCCCAGGCCCAGGCCCAGGCCCAGGCCCAGGCCCAGGCCCAGGCCCAGGCCCAGGCCCAGGCCCAGGCCCAGGCCCAGGCCCAGGCCCAGGCCCAGGCCCAGGCCCAGGCCCAGGCCCAGGCCCAGGCCCAGGCCCAGGCCCAGGCCCAGGCCCAGGCCCAGGCCCAGGCCCAGGCCCAGGCCCAGGCCCAGGCCCAGGCCCAGGCCCAGGCCCAGGCCCAGGCCCAGGCCCAGGCCCAGGCCCAGGCCCAGGCCCAGGCCCAGGCCCAGGCCCAGGCCCAGGCCCAGGCCCAGGCCCAGGCCCAGGCCCAGGCCCAGGCCCAGGCCCAGGCCCAGGCCCAGGCCCAGGCCCAGGCCCAGGCCCAGGCCCAGGCCCAGGCCCAGGCCCAGGCCCAGGCCCAGGCCCAGGCCCAGGCCCAGGCCCAGGCCCAGGCCCAGGCCCAGGCCCAGGCCCAGGCCCAGGCCCAGGCCCAGGCCCAGGCCCAGGCCCAGGCCCAGGCCCAGGCCCAGGCCCAGGCCCAGGCCCAGGCCCAGGCCCAGGCCCAGGCCCAGGCCCAGGCCCAGGCCCAGGCCCAGGCCCAGGCCCAGGCCCAGGCCCAGGCCCAGGCCCAGGCCCAGGCCCAGGCCCAGGCCCAGGCCCAGGCCCAGGCCCAGGCCCAGGCCCAGGCCCAGGCCCAGGCCCAGGCCCAGGCCCAGGCCCAGGCCCAGGCCCAGGCCCAGGCCCAGGCCCAGGCCCAGGCCCAGGCCCAGGCCCAGGCCCAGGCCCAGGCCCAGGCCCAGGCCCAGGCCCAGGCCCAGGCCCAGGCCCAGGCCCAGGCCCAGGCCCAGGCCCAGGCCCAGGC